>JAOPUL010274562.1:0-12453 GCA_027564515.1 Octopus rubescens | reverse complement strand
GGTGATATCATATTTAAAAAGACGGTCAAATGCCCAGAACATCTCATGTTCTCCACCGAGAATACAGAACGTACCTCCAAATGCACAATCGCCATCTTTGGTGCAGATATCGAAATTGACATCAGCAGATTGACCAATGGTACGAAGTAAGAAACCAGCAAATACTCTGTCTTCATGTTGTATTTCATTAAGATGTTCTTGCAAATGGGGAATGGTCATTCCGTGGAAATTAAGATTATCATAATCATAACCAAGTTCATGGTAATCGAAAGCTTTATTGCCAGTTGAATGAGCTTTTGTAACAGCGTTAGGATTGCTGTCTAAGTTGAACGGTTTCAGTGGCTTATTAAGTTTATTGATTTCACAGTTGGCAGAGTTGTAAGGCAGTCCTCGATACTTCTGTAATGCTTGCCATACAGACCAAATACGATCAGTATTGGAGTGATGAAGGTAGAAGAGTGGATCATAGGAAGTATAGTGAAGGGTTGACATACCATATGGACTACTACCTCCAACCCAAGAATGAATAGCATTATGGCCGATTTCGTACTGGATTTCAAAATCACAGAAATCTGTTTGTTCCAGAGCAAGTGCTATCTGGCGATAGAAGAATGATTTATCTCCTTTTTCTGGATCATCAAAAAGCAGGGCTCTGGGTGCTCTGGTTGTATCTTTATTGGCAACATCAATATGAGCATGGTGGAAGGGGTTGTTGTTTTCCTCAGTGACCAGTACAGGCAAATGAGAGAAAGTAGTTGTCCAGTCCCAGTAGGGAATACCAATGTGAGAACCATGAGCAACTAAAGCATCTTCCATTTGTTTAACTAACAATCTATGCCAGTGAGGGAAAGTTACCATTCCGTGTTGGCAACATGCGTAAGATGTGCCATTGGGATAATGACAACTAAGAGGCATTCCATGATAAGAAGCAATTTTCTGGAAACCATTGTCTGAAGAGTCAGCTTGTACTTTAGCCATGGCGTCTCTCAGTTCTTTGATGTCAGATGGAGTCAAACTATTGACATTCTTCCTGATTATGGCACCTTTCGCGGCTTCCTTGTGTACCTCTTTCTTGAAATCTGTAGAAGAACAAAAAAAAAAAAAAAAAAAAAATGATTATCTGTTTCGAACAATGGATTCGTCAAAATATATGAACAGATGTACAGACATAGGCGGAAAACAATTACAGCAGTTAAATGACAACAATAATATTTGATGTAAAGTTAAAGAGAACCGGAAATTTAAAAGGAGAATGTAACATCAAACCAACCTCTAGCTGGGACATATATCATTGTTGGAGTTGGTAATGCACTGGAATCTAATACTTTTCCATCAACTGTTTCAATTACTACTTCTAGATGAATAGTGCTTCCATGAACGTACAAGTCTTCCAGAGGAATGTTCATTTTATGGAGAATATGAGTAATATCCATCTTGTATGTTCTATCAAAATGCCATGGCATTTCATTGTCACCGCCAAGTACAAAGACCACACCAGCATTTTCACAGGCATCGTCTTTGCAGAGTTTCAAATGGACATCAGCTGAAGTTTTGATACCAAAGAGTAAGAAGGATGCAAAAACTCTGTCTGTGTTCTGGCGTTTATGAATAGCCTTTTCCAATTGATCAATATCCATTCCATGGAATTCGAGGTTATCATATTTGTAACCGAGTTTATGGTAGTTAAATAGATGTTGTGGTGTTGCTGCAGATCGTGTATGTAGATTCGGGTTAGTTTCCCAAGCAAACGGCTTCATTGGGAATGAAAGTTGCTCTAGGGCACAGTAAGCTTTATCATAAGGCAATTTTCTGTGTTCCTGGAGAGCTTGCCAAATAGCCCAGAGACGATCAACCTGAATTTAAATAGAAAGGAAAGATTTTAATAAACGTCCTTCTATCGCGGAATAATGAATTCTACATAAAGAAAGTCACTGAAAACTTCACCACATTATATGATGAAATAAGGAAGGAATTATGCAAACTATGTATAAAAAATATATTCGTTCTAACTGACTGAAATATACGAATGATTCTTAGAATGTGCTGATCTTTACAGAAGTAGCATGATGAAAGAAGGTTTAGATTTATTTCATATAATATTGTAATGTTGAAAACTACGGATAGAAAACAATATAATTAGATATGAAGTTAAGTAAAATATATAAACTATTTGTAATTTACCATTGAATGATGAATGTAGAAGATAGGATCAAAGGAACTATAGACCAAGCTGGACATGGCATATTTCTGGTGACCACCAACAAGGTAGTGAATAGAGTTATGAACAACTTCAAATTGCACTTCGAAGTCACAATAATCTTCTTGTTCAAGCATGAGAAGTACTTGTTTGTAAAGTGTAGATCCTTCTCCTCCACTGATTTCAAATAGTTCTGGTCGTATGTCTCTGACTGTGTAGGTGTCTTCATGTTTGATGTAGCCTCTAAGGAATGGATTTTCGATTACGTTATCAGTCCAAGCATCATAGTAGTCAGAATCTCCTAAAAGTCTAGGCAGTTTCGTAACATTATCTGTCCAGTCCCAATAAGGAATGGCAACACTGGAGCCATGTCGATGCATGGAATCTTCAAAATGTAACAAGTAAACACGGTGCCAATGTGGGAAGACTGGCATTCCATGTAGACAACAGGCATATTGTGGATTTTCTGGACTAGGACACAACGTTGAACCATGATAACTAGCAATAGTCTGGAATCCATGGTCACTTTCATCTTCCTTAACGCGTGTAAGTGCTGCCATAAGATTCTGAATATCTCTTTCGTCCAAGTTCTCAACATTTCGTCGGATATGATTTAGTGGAATGTCAACATCGACGTCTTTCTCTGAAAAGAGAATTGAAAGAATTAAAGAATAAGCGTCAAAGGTCGCCCTATTTATACATAAATATTTGTATTTATATTACATAGGAAGCAAATATACTTACTGGCAGGAGGGATCCTTATTACAGTTGCTTCAGGAAGAATGCCAGCTGGCAATTCGGTTCCATTTTGAGCAATTATTTTCGTCTTAATAGTGAAAGGTGAATCGAAAGCTAAGTTATTATCAGCAAGAACGTCAGTAATTTCTATCTTATAGAGACGGTCGAAGGCCCATGGCATTTCTACACTGCCTCCAAGCACAGCAAAGTGACTTCCTTCGTGACATTCTCCTCCTTCAACACAGATCTAAAATACATTAAAAGAGAGACGAAATATATACACTCTTTATATATTTATGTACACAATTCATGAATTTTCCTAAGATGTGGTAATAATTATATGATATTATCCATTTAACAAAACGGTGAAATATTTATTTGAATATTCGTTTATATATTAAACTTCATATATATCCGAAATGACGATGAAATCTAAATTTAAATCGTATAAATTTAGTGTTTCAGTATATATTAGGTAATTTCTTTAATCTTTTATATTTTCTAAAATTGTTTTTAGCGCAATAAACATTTTGGAAATAAGTTTTTGGCAAATTATTTTAGAAAACTGATATTGTTTTAGAATTCTTTCGATAATAATATGGTTTGTCTCTATACTTACCTCGAAGGTTGCATATGCTGATGAACCAAATCCACTCAACAAAAAGCCGGCGAAAACACGATCGTGTTCTCTTTGGTGTCTGATATATGACTCTATCTGATTAATAGACATACTGTTAATATCTAGGATGTCGTATTCGTAATGGAAGTTTTCTTTGTATCTAAACATGTCGTCAGGTTTGGATAATTTGGTGGTGACTGCATTCAAATTGTAAGGAGCTCCGAAGGAGAACGGTTTCAACGGGACTTGCATAAGTTCAAGAGCACAATGGGATTCATAGGCATTAAGACCTCTCAGCTTCTGCAGTTCTTGCCAAATAACCCACAATCTATCGACATTAGAATGATGTAGGTAAAATAGTGGGTCATAGGCTGCATAATGTAAATGGTTCAAGGAAAGTTCTTCTTTTCCGCCGACCCAGGAGTGAATGGCATTGTGAACAATCTCTAATTGTATTTCGAAATCACAATAATCAGTCTGTTCCAAAGCTAAAGCGATGTTATCAAAGAGCCACGTCTGTTTTCCCAATACAGGATGTTCGTACAAATATTCGCTAACATCACGTTTAGTCATAGTGTCCTCACTAATGAAAGAAATATGACCATGATTAAATGGGTTATAATCCTCTACTTTAGTGAAAGGATCAGAATACTTCTCAGAGGCAATGAAATCAGGAATCTTCGACATAGAACGGGTCCAATCCCAGTAAGGAACGCCAACTGTAGCTCCATGTCTATGTAAAGCTTGTTCAAACTGAACAACGAAGAGCCTGTGCCAGTGAGGGAATGTAGCCATACCATGAAGACAACAAGCGTGTCTATGTTTGGCAGTCGGATTTGGGCAAAGAGGTGGGAGAGCATGGAATGAAGCGATTGCTTCAAAACCGTCAGATGATTTGTCTTTTTGCATTCTTCTGAAAGCATGTACCAAAGAATTCATTTCAGACAGAGAGAGTCGTTCAACATTCTTTCGTACAAGATTTCCATTGCCTTCTTCGTGTTTGAAGTCAGCAAAATGACCTGAAAAGATATTGGAATAGAATTATTGTTACTTGTTATGTAAAATCAAATCAATATATAATGCAGATTATCTCGTGACAAGAAATGTGAGAACGTATGCTGTATTCTCTCACTTAGTCTCGTAAATTTTCATTAGAGAAATTCAACAATTAATAACTGCAGAACTGCCACATAGTTCACAACTGTATGTAGGGATCACAAGGGGAAAACTGAGAAGTGCTTCGTTTATCTTGCAATGATCATATTAAAGAAAAAGCTCTCTACTTCAGTAAAATTATGCTAGGTTACTGGGTTAATAACCAATTTTCAGTAGGTAGAAATAGCTACAAATGCCAACAGAACAAGAGCCATCGCATGCTTTGCTTGAGATTGGATGATGGAAATGGAATAAAAATAGAAAGAATATCTCTTACCTTCTTTTGGAACATATATAATAGTTGGATTTGGGAAAATTTTAGAATGGATTGTAGATCCATTGACAGTTATGACTTCAGTTTTAACACGGAAATGGCTGTTTTGGTTGAGACCTAACAACTTCAGCTGATCTGTTATTTCATATCGGAAGGTACGGTCAAATTGCCATGGCATTTCGGATTCTCCACCCAAGACAGAGAAAACACCAGCTTCGTGGGCACAGTTTTCTTCATACTTAGAAGTAGGTACACAAATGAATATGTGTACGTCAGCCGAAGCTTTGACGCCATGAAGTAAGAATCCAGCGAAAATCCTGTCATGGGCCTTTCTCTCTTCAATAAGATGTTCCAACTGAGTAATAGTGAGATCAAAGAAGGTCAAAGTGTCATATTTGTAGTGTAAAACATTTTGATAATCAAAAACATCATTTGGAGTGCTATGAGTAAGTGTCATACGATCATGGTTTGCAGTAGTGTTACTGAATGGACGCATGGGCACGTTAAGTAGAGGTAATGCGCAATTAGCTTCATTGTAAGGTAGCTTTCGGTAACGTTGTAATTCTTGCCAAATTGCCCATATCCTGTCAATATTACTATGATGAAGGAAGAAGATTGGATCATAAGCTGTAAAATCCAGAGACGACATTGAGTGAGGATCACGGCCACCGAGCCACGAGTGGATAGTATTGTGAAGTACTTCAAAGTGAACTTCAAACTCACAGAAATCAGTCTGTTCCAAGACGAAAAGTGTGTGTTCGTAAAGGTATTTGTTACCAAATAGTTCACTCCGTGGATCTCGCTTGGTTTCCGAATTTAAGAAAGAAATCTTTCCTTTAAAGAATGGATTTGGTTCGATGAGAAGTGTTCTTGAATTGTAGTAAGTGGCTTCATTGACCAAAGTTGGAAGTTTATCAAATGGTTGTACCCAATCCCAATAAGGTACAGCTACACCCGAACCTCTGGCTAACAATTCATTCTCTACTAGAGCAACATATAATCTATGCCAATGTGGAAAGGTTGGCATGCCATGTATACAACATGTATATACCTTGCTACCATCTTTGTTAGGACATTGTGCTGGCAATCCGTGGAATGAAGCAATTTCTTCGTATCGGCCATCATTTGTCATATCTTTGAAGGCATTTCTCAGTGATTCGATATCGCCTTTACTAAGACTTTCAAGATTCTTCCTAATATGGTTTGCACTGGTTACAGGTTCAACCCAAACACCCGCCACGCCGAAATTACCTTGAGAAAAGAAACAAAATTGATTTAATGAAAGAGTTAAATGTTTATATTGTATTTCATATTTTATTAATACATGGACTTAATAATCAGGATCGGTTTAATAAAATATAAGTGTTTGAGTAAATATATTAAAAAAAGTTTTTAATTATAAAGTTATTTTTTTATATATCTATAACGAAGTTAAAATAAACCTCCTATTAGATTCAGTTTAAAATATGAAACCAGTTAATGACTGACTTAATCTAAGAAAGCAATTAATTAACTAGTCTTTGAACTTACCAATGTATAATCTCTAAAGAACATCTATATATGTCTATATTGTACTGTTTATCACATGCACACAGTAATAGTTACTTACCAAGACCTGGTTCGTAGATAATTGCAGGTTCAAGACTAACATCTGCTATCTCATTTCCAGCCAAATCTTTCACGTGATACTCAATGTGATATTTATCGTTATATTGTAGATTTGCTTCCTTCATCTGCTGCGTGATATCAGCTTTGTAAACCCGGTCAAATTTCCAAGGCATTTCGTTAACGCTACCCAGAACATAAAATTCTCCAGCTTTCACCTGATCAGTACCGCCATCAGCCCTGATATAGTATTCAACAAATGCAGATTGTTTAATACCTTCGAGCATAAAAGTAGCGAAAACGCGGCCCTTCATACGATGTCTGTTAATTTCTCTGTGTAACTGTGGAATAGATAATCCATTCAATTCAAGAACATCATATTCGTAATGGAAATTCTTCTTGTAATCAAATACATCAAAAGGAACCGAATGTTCTCGAGTCATTGAATCAACATTGATGTCACTGGTAAGACTGAAAGGAGACATTGGTTTTCGTAGGATTTCAATAGCACAGTTAGCACTGTTGTATCGATGTCCCCGGAACTTCTGTAGAGCTTGCCAAATAGCCCAAATTCTGTCAACATTTGAATGGTGAAGTAAGAAAATAGGATCGTAGGCTGTGTATTCAAGTGATGACATAGAATACTGTTCTCCACCTCCAACAAGTGCATGGATGTGATTATGAGAAATTTCGAATTGTACTTCGAACGAACAAAAATCTTCTTGCTCTAAGGCGTACATAACTTCATTTGCCAAAGGAGTGAATTCTCCGAAAGGAGGTTGAACAAATAGGCTTGGATTAGGAGCTCGAGTGGTATGAGCACTAGCTTCATCAATAACCCCACTAAAGAAAGGATTCGGGTGAGTTTCCCCATTGTCATCAATATATTCTGCCGCTTTTACCAGATTAGGGAGGTCTGAAATTGGACGAGTCCAATCCCAGTAAGGAATACCATTTTGGTAACCATTTCGTCGCAGACCATTTTCAAAGTTGATAGTCAACAACCTATGCCAATGAGGGAATGTTGCCATTCCGTGGTGACAGCAAGCATATTTGACAGCAGCATCAGGGCTAGGGCACCATTGTGTAGAACCGTGGAAAGCAGCTACTTGCTGATATCCATTGGTACTTTTATCGTCTTCGTAAGCTTGTAAAGCCTTCCTCAGAGCATTCATATCTGTGTGGGTCAATGAAGAGACATCTCGTCTGGAACGATATAATTCGTCAAAGACAACGTCTGATCCCGCTGAAAAAAGCCAAAACAAAACCGTCATGAGATTCTTGAGTCTGTTGTGTTTATGAAATTAATTTCAACTTCAATAAAAATGTTATTAACAAAATCAAATTATAATAAAAGAGAGCGAGTGAGGTGATCGCAGTTTATATTTAATCCAATATTTAGAATATAGTATTCTGAATAAATGAAAAATGGGAAGATATATCAGAGCACTTACCTTTTCCTGGAGTGAATATCACAATTGGATCTGGAATTGTGGTAGGTGGAAGGGCTGTTCCATTGATATCGGTTATCTGTAAGCTTATGCTATAATCAGCATGCATATCTACACCAAGTTCAGCCAGGGCTCCAGTAATTTCATACTTGTAAAGTCGGTCAAACCTCCATTCCATCTCTTTGCTGCCCCCAAGGATTGTTATTGATCCAGCCTTGTATGTGTTACCTGCACTGTCGACAGTAATGTCAACGTTTGCTGATGTTTTGATACCCATCAAAAGGAAACCAACGAACACACGATCTTTAGCCTTCTCCTCTTCGATATGTGTCTGAAGTTCTCTAACGGACATTCCTCCGAAGAAGAGCGAATCAAATGTGTAATGTAAGTCTGATTGATAATCATAAACATCTGTTGGTACTGCGTGGCGATATGTGTGTTTGTTGTTATTCAGTGGTGCTTCAAACGCAAATGGTTTCAAAGGACGATGGACCTCTGAAAGAGCGCAGTATGATTTGTAGTTTTTGCCCCGATGGATCTGCAATGCTTGCCATACTGCCCACAATCTATCAACTTGCGAATGGTGTAGCCAGAAGAGAGGATCAAATGACGTGTAATGCAAAGATGACATAGAATAAGGTTCATTGCCGCCAACCCAAGCATGAACTGCATTATGGGTAACTTCAAACTGCACTTCGAAATCACAAAAATCTTCTTGTTCGAAGGCTAACATCATACCGTCATAGAGATATCCGTGATGTCCTTTTGTTGGGTTCTCAAACAATCTAATCAATTGGAATGAAAATAGATCAGAAATATAAAATTAATCAATTCAATACAGATTAATACACAAATAATAATTAAAATACAACTTTAAACATATATAGGGCTTTATATTTCAGACAGGCAATTAGTTTAACATGTATTTAAGAAGTAATTAGAATTTCACAACAGTAATTATATAATAATGAGAGACGGAGGCGCAAACAGATAGGAGCATTTGAATTCTCTATTAAATTAAAAATTAAGACCTAACATTTATATATTTAACAATAATATAGCTACCGTTCCGGTTGAAAACATATATATTAGAGTGTTTCGAGGATAACACAATTTTTGAAGAACTAAATTCAGTAACACATATCACTTGAGCTATATTTTATTGGATAAATTCAATGTTTTACCGAAAGACATCTACAAACATGAAAACGACGTGTGACTCTAGGTGTTACCTTTGTAATTATAAATATCGTAAAGGTATATGTGTGATTAATAAAGAAACGCTGTATTACTAATGAGAAGATGGAAAATAAGGCTTATTGTTAAATGTTAGAATGAAGCTATTAAAAGATACAATATCTGTAGCATTATGAAATTTACAAACCTTGCATCAACACTTCTTCCAGTAAAAACATTATTATGCAAAAAGTCGATTGGTGCATGGAAAAAAGGATTTGGTTTTACTGCTTTAGTGTAAGGATCTTCATATGTTTCAGCAGCAACCAAATGTGGCAATTCTGTGCTAGGTGTCGTCCAGTCCCAATAAGGAACACCTATCTGTAATCCACGGGCAATAAGAGCATCCTCAAACTGAATGACAACAAGTCTGTGCCAGTGTGGAAAAGTGGCCATTCCATGAATACAACATGCAACACGGTTGATAGCATCAGGCTGTGGACATTTGGCTGGAAGACCATGGAATTCAGCTAAGGCTTGGTAACCGTCAATGGATTTATCATCCATGAAACGTTCCATGGCAACTCTCAGTTCATATTCTTCCTCTACCGTTAAACTACGAAGATTTTTACGGAAGGTTAAACCAGTTTTATCTATTGTTGCCATACCAGCTATAAAAAAGACAAAGCGATAACGTTTGAGGAATACCAAATAGAATATATGCGTTAAGGAAATAAATATAATTTTATTACTTGAATAAATATAATTTTATTTTTTATGAGTATGAGAATTTGACCTTTCACTGAATGAATTTAATCCTGAAATATTGTGTACGTGAATTTAGGTTATCTCTCTTGATATATAATTAAAGCACAATAATGTCAAAAACACTTCTGGTTAAAATATGTCTTCACTCTTTGTAGACATAATCGAATATATTTTAATCCTGTATGTTTCTTATGGTTTACAACAATAATGTGATGTAAATGTAACATTTATATAAAGCTAACCTTACTTTCTATAATGATTTTAATTTCCATCACTGAAATTATAAACGCGAGGAATTGAAGAAACTGTTATAAGTATCACATGACATCCATTACTTACACACTACACTTGCTGTTTTTTATTTACACTTCTATGTAATTCCATTACAACAGATGTCATATATTATCCAGACAAATTTACGTTTCATAATACAGTTATGAAAAATGGGCAATTTTTAAAAATCAAATAGCTGTTGAAAAGGAGTAAATGATACTCAAATAAAGCGATAACTTTTGAAGAATACAAAATACAATATGTATAACTTTATAACATATGGGTATAATACTTTGGCCGTTCAGAATATGAAGTTACATCTGAAATATTGTGTACATCACTATAAGAGAACTATCTTGATATATATTTAAGGCGTATACAATAATATAATGAGATACCAGGGAGAAAAGTTATAAAAGTTAAACATAATGGTTTCTATTTGTCTAGAAAAATTAAAAATACATGTTGAAGAAAGTATATTATATCCATTACTTTCATACTACACTGGGTGTTTTTCAGGTTCACTTCCATGTAACTCCATTACAACAGATGTCATATTTCGTCTTATATTAAACCAAGAGGTTTACATGTTTCATAATATAGAGTTATTGTTTCAAACAAAGGAAAATAAAACCCCAAATTTGACAGAAAACCCGGCAGTTTTTTTAAAAATGAAATAGCTGTTGAAAAGGAGTATATGAAATAAGTATGAAATTTAAGCAAGTGATTCTAAAAGATGCTGTTATTCTAACGAGTCTAATTTAATTATTCTGCATCTAAAATGTGATCAAGTTCTAGTATCAAAAAATAATCTTCCATTTGGAAATATTTTAAGGTGTTACGATGAACCGTATGGTGACTCAGATTTGGTGATTCAGTTTTATGTTTAGAATGTAATTGAAAATTCAGTTGGAATCACTGTTTATGGCAATATAAACATCCCTGATATAATTCTCGAAATTCTTTAGATATATAAAGTATTCTTACTTACCATCTTTAAAGTCAGGACCAGGAATATATGTGACAGTCGGTCGTGGTATTATGCCATCGGGTAAGAGAGTGCCGTTAATTGCAGTAACATCAGCATGAATGTAATAGTTGCCATCCAAAGGAACACCGAGGGATTTGACAACATCTGTAATCTCAAAGAGGAAGGGATAACCAAAGTTCCAAGTCATCTCGTGTACACCACCAAGAATGAAGAAAGAACCAACATGGTTGTTGCAGTTATCGCTGTGTCTTTTGTCATCGGTTGGAACACAAACTGCGACACGAACATTGGCGGAGGTCTTGATACCGCCTAATCTGAAATTAGCAAAAGCTCTAGGGTGATGCTGGCGTTCTTTCAACAGCGTATCTAGCTGTGGAACATCCATTCCATTGAGGTGAAGGTCATCATAATCATATCCTAGTTCGTTGTAGTTAAATACATCAACAGCCTTGGCGTGATCTTTTGTAAGACTAATAGGATTGGTGTCACGGCCAAACGGTTCCATTGGTTTATGGAACATGTTCAAGCCACAGTTGGCGTTAGCATCAAGACCTCTATGCTTCTGCAGAGCTTGCCAAATAACAAACAAACGTTCAACGTTCGAATGATGCAAGAAGAAGAGTGGATCGTATGAAGTATACTCCAAACTAGACATTGAGTGTGTAAAACGACCACCAACGAGATAGTGGATTGGATTATGAGCAACTTCAAACTGAACTTCGAAACGACAATAGTCTTCTTGTTCTAAAGCTAAGAGAACACCTTCTAATAAGAAGTTTTCTCCTCCGTTTGCAGTTTGGAACAATCTAGCGTCAACGGCTCTAGCAGTGACCTTATTCTCAAATGTTATATCGCCTGAGTAGAAGACGTTCTTCTTAGCCTTGTGAGAAGAGGGATCCATAAAAAGGGGATGTCTAACGAGCTGAGGAAGATGACTCAATGATTGAGTCCAATCCCAGTAAGGAACACCTAGTGTGGAACCATGGGATGCCATTGCTTGCTCAAACTGTACACTATACAGTCTATGCCAAAGAGGGAACGTTGGCATACCATGCAAGCAACAGACCACAGTACTTCCATCAGGTGCCTTACAGTCAGCTGGCTCCCCATGGTAGCCTGCGATGGTTTGGAAACCAGTCGGAGACTCATCATCCTGCATGGCACGAAGAGCTACCTGTAGGTTGAGAATTTCCTCTTCTGTTAGTG
>JAOPUL010274472.1:0-12455 GCA_027564515.1 Octopus rubescens | reverse complement strand
AGCCAAAACCGTCTAACCCATGCCTGCATGGAAAAACAGACGTTAAAAGGATGATGATGATGATGATGATATATATACATACACACAATGGGTTTCTTGCAGTTACTGTCTATTAAATTCACTCATGATGCTTTGGTGGGCTTGGGGCTATAGTAGAAGACACATGTTCAAGATACCATGCAGTAGGGCTGAACCCGAAACAAGATTACACACATAGCATCATTTAGCGTCTGTTTTTTTTCCATGCTGGCATAAAGGTATAAAAATTATACTATGTTTGTCTTAACCTCTTCTTATCATCATCACCACCACTTAACGTCTGTTTTCTATGCTGGCATAGGTTGGACGGGTTCAAGAAGAGTTGGCAAGTTTGAGGATTACACCGAATTTTGATGTCTGCTTCGGCATGGTTTCTACAACTGGATGCCCTTCCTATTGCCAACCATTTTCACAGAGTGTACTGAGTGCTTTTACCATGACACCAGCACAAATGGGGTCGCCAAGTAACTCATAAAACAAAACCCCTCAACTGAGGGTGGTGGTTTTATGCAAGGTGATGAGAGGTTAAAGTATTATAGAGGGACAGGAACAATTGTTTGCTGTAGGGGAGATGGATGGTTACTTCTGTTGGAAAAGAGAGATGTGTATATACAAAAGTTGCAATGGGTTCAACAAGGTTACATAATTGAAGAAAAGAAAAAGAATTTGTAAAAGGAAAAGTATAATTGGACTTTGTTAACCCTTTAAACATTTAGATTTCTCAGTCAAATGTAATGCTTATTCATTCAAATCATTTTGAATTTATCCTGCATTAGCTCATAGCTTTGAGATTTTGATGATGTGATTGTATATTTTTATACTGACATTGTAGTGTAGGTGTGAGAGGCCAGATCTGGCCAATTTGAGCATACAACAGTTAGAATATTTTGGCTGGATATGGCTGGTTTAAATGCTAAAGAATTAAATTACATTGCTCACTAAATGGACTAATTACTTAAATTGTTTAAGCAATCAAATCCCTTCCTATATTTTTACAGCATGCATGACAATAGCAATGACTTAAAAAGTTTGGTTTGTGTTTGCTCCAGCAACACACACTGAAACTAGCCAAATATCACTCAAATCATATTCTATTACACAAACACACATAAATGGGTTAAATAGAAAGACTTGATGGCTATAACTTCTAAAATCACCAGCCAAAGACTTCTCATATTGCACCCGTGTGTCTAGCTTTATATTCAAATATATATGAATGATCCAGCAAGGCCTGCATAGTAGCTTGACCTAATAGAATTAGTTTTGTTTACCATAACTTTTTTTTTATCTTGGGGTTCATGTCCAATTGTACAACATGAGCAAAAGCAAATTGGGCATGTCTTTTAAGAAACTGAAACTGGGTACTGCATAGATGATATTCCTAGAGGATATGTATCTATTTATACAAGGCATTTTTTCTGGCTTTTGATGTTCTTTCAAATTCTGTCAAGATTGACTTTGCCTTTCATCCTTTCCGAGTCAATAAGTTCCAGTTGAGCACTATGGTCGTCATAATCATCAAGCCACCTCCTCCAAAATTTCAGGCCTTGTGCCCATATCTTTTATAACAGCAGCAAGCTGGTAGAATTGTTAGTATGCCAGGCAAAATGCTTAGCTGCATTCCACTCATCTGTGTTCTGAGTTCAAATTCTGACATCAACTTTGCCTTTCATCCTTTCAGAGTTGATAAAATGAGTACCATTTGAGCACTGGGGTTGATGTAATCGACTAGCTCCCTACCCCAAAATTTCAGGCCTTGTGCCTATAGTAGAAAGGATTATTATTATTGAAGATATTACACAGTATGCAATATTGTGGTGTTATAGATTGAAGATATTGTGTGTACTGGGGATTTGTGCTGTCTGTCAAGTCACAGCAAGGACTTGAGACAGACACCACTTTATGCAGTATGTGTGCAGTCCCAAATATAGCCAATTTTTGCAATACATCAGGATTGTAGGGTATTTCTAAAGTGTCCAGATGTTTCTTCAGGTTGTGTGGTATAGAACCTAATGCTCCGATGACAACAGGAACAACCTTTGTATGACTGTCACAGCTGCCACATCTTGGCAATCTCAATTTTCAGGTCTTTGTATTTGTCGACCTTTTGCCTTTCTTTCATGTCAATATGATCTTCTGACACTGTCATGTCAATTATTAGGCACTCTTGTCCCTCTTAAAGGCTATTATATTTGACCCTCAGTACTCTAACACCTTGTCTGTCTGGAAGTTAAAGTCCCAGAAGATCTTTGTCTTCCCATTTTCGTTCATTACCTTTTCCAGTGTATGTTGGTACCAAGCACCCATTACCTCGAATCTATACTTCCGGCATAGTAGCCAGTGAAGGTTTTGGGCTACCTTGTCATGTCTGCACTTGTACTCTTTCTATGCAAGACTTTCACAAGCACTAACAATGTGAGTCATGCTTTCAACTTTCTTTCCACACATTCTGAAGAGATTCGTTGCACTTGTGTAGTATATATCACTTTTCACTGAGTTGGTATTCAATGCTTGGTCCTGGGCAGCATTGATTAAGCTTTCAGTCTTCTTTTTAAGGTTACCTTTGCTGAGCCACCTCCATAATGCTTCCTGGTCTTTTAAGTTGCTAGTTTCACAGTGGAACTGACCATGTAATTCCATGTAGAGTAGTGTTTCTTCTCTCTTGTTGGCTATTTGTGAACAGAATTCATTAGCACTCTCAACTCCATTGTTGGCAAATCCTTCTGCATTAGCAGCATACTGTAGCAGGTCTTGTTTGCTGTTTACCAAATATTCTGTCATGTTTTTTCTTTCGCTGTTGATGCACTCCCATACACTAATCAGGCCATATCTACCTTTATACCTCTTCATGTACAACCTGTGCACGTTCGCCTTTGGGTGGCGGGCACCATGCATTGTCATTGTCTTTCAGGTAGTGTGATCGAGTTGGTCAATCTCCGCTCATGTGCATTTCAGAATGGGTGCACTATAGCGTACTACAGCCCATATTTTGATGGCAGTCACAAGGTTCCTTGCATTGAGTTTTGACTTCAAGAGAAGTTTGAGGTACTTCAAATATGTAGTGGTGACCTTATCTTTCATTTCTCTGTGTAAGATATTGTCCAGTTCCAGCATTCCAAGGTACTTGTACCCATCATCATCCCAGTCTCCCATTCGCTCTCTGTTTGGCAGTTCTATGCCCCTACAATCTGCTCTTTTCCCTCGTTTGAAAATGAGCAATGCACACTTTGAGATCCCAAATTCCATTCCTACATCCTTTTGATTGTTACCTCGGCTAAGTGCTGGTTGTTACAGAAAAGATGTGTTTTCCAACTAGGTATGCTGTTCTTGATCGGTGCATGCACGTTCTCAGTTACTCCACACATGTCGAGTGTTTCCAGAATCCACGAATGAGGCAACATGTCGTAAGCCTATTTAAAGTCTATCCAGGCCATGCTCAAGATTTTTTGGTACCGTTTGTAGTTCTTCATTATGACTTTATCTATCACAAGGTATTCCTTGGTGCCTTTGGATCGTTTTCGACATCCCTTTTGTTCTATTGGAAGTAGATTATTTTCTGCAAGAAATGTATATATTTTTCATAAGAGGTTAAAACAAGCAATGGGTTGGTAATTGCCAACCTCATTGCCCCTTGACCGATCTTTCATCAATAATGTTGTCTTTCTCTATACAATCCATTCCAGAACTGCACCACTCTGTAGGCAATTGTCTAATTGCAAACCAATTCATTTGCATGTTGACCTAAACCACTTGAGCCAGTAGTCTTGGATTCCATCTGGCCCTGCTGCTCTCTAGTTTGGCAATTTTGATACCTGTGTAATTACATCTTCCGTTGTTATGCATACATGATCCTGCCTTGGAGCCTCAGGGTGATGTAGCTCGGATCTCAAGGCATGAATCCCCTCAGCACCGTGGTTGTGGGAAACCTCTTGCCCCCAGATGTTATTCCAAAATTGCATTTTGGCAATAGAGCTCTATAGAATAAGTCGTCACTTAATTTCAGTGCATTGATGACACTACAACAAAAGTCATCCCGATTAAGTGTGAGTTCTCCTATCGGATGAAGCCATAGCGTTACTTCGTTATATCTTTCCCATAGTGTTTTCTTGGCAAAGATATTGGGGTAGTTTCTCATTGCCTTTCCCACAAGGAGTTCATCCATCCTTTGGCAGGTTTTGATTTTAGTCCTGCTGGGTGTCCAGATACCATTCTGACAAGAGTAGCAGGTTACTCAAATGGGGGAGCCAGTTTAGTCAACGACTACTCAACTATGGAACAAGTAGTACTAGTTTACATGGGACCAATAGCAGGTCTCATCAGCCTGTGACAAGATCTTTGACCTGATTTAGACAGAATAAGTACCAGACTTAAAAAATAAGTATTGGAATTGATTTGGTTAACTAAACCATTCAAAGCAGTTCCCCAACATGGGTGCAGTCCAATGACTGAAACAAGTTACCAAACTGATCAAACTAGCTGTAGAGTAGCAGCTCTGAAAACACTATAGGCATTGTACTGGCTACAATAATTATTACATCTGCTGGCAACAAAGGAATTCTCTCTCCAAATGAAGGACTTTTTGTATGATGTTTGTGTATGAAGTGTGATGTTGCATGGTAGCAAGACTTGGGCCTTGAATGTAGGAGGGTGTGTAGAGGCTAGAAAGAAATGAGACAAGTATATTTCACTGAGTGTGTATTGATAGTGTGTGTATGAATGATGGAATACAAAAGTGTTGAAAGAAAAACTTGGTATTACTGGTACTCTGTTGGTTATGATGATGAGGGTTCTAGTTGATTCAATCAACGGAACAGCCTGCTCGTGAAATTAACGTGCAAGTGACTGAGAACTCCACAGACACGCATACCCTTAATGTAGTTCTCAGGGAAATTCAGCATGACACAGAACGTGATGAGACTGGCCCTTCTGAATTACAGGTACAACTCATTTTTGCCAGCTGAATGTATTGGAGCAACATGAAATAAAGCATCTTGCTCAAGGACACAATGCGTAGCCAGATATCGAACTCACGACCTTACGACTGTGAGTCGTATATCCTGACCACTAAGCCACGTGCCTTCACTAAAAGAAAAAACTTAGTATAAGAGGAATTAGATGTACTAGGCAAGAATAGAAGAGCAGAATAGTACAGAGATACAATATATGCAAAGCATGATAGCTGGGTAAAGATGTGCCAAGCAATCCATGTGGAAGAAATCTGCAAGAGAAGAAAATATGGAAATAAGAGTTGGTGAAAGCTGATCACAAAGGAAATGATGAGTGACCCAAACAAGTGATGTTGTGTTGGAAGAAACCATGTCTAAATCAAGCAAGATACCTATTTGTCACTCTATTATAATTTAGCCTTCAACACCTGGCATTAAGCCACCTCTTTATCTCTCTCAAATACTCTCCCACTCAATCGAGGAAGCTTTTTCCTTTTCCTTTCTTCTCGTTATCTTGCAAGTTCTTTGGTGACCTCACTAGTGCCAGTATCATGGGAAAAGTACCCAGTGCACACTGAAGAGCATCTAATTGTAGAAACCCTGCAAGAGCTGACATCAGGGCTTGACACAGTACCGTATAGTTGTGTGTGGAAAGGATCTATAACTAAAGTTTAACAAAAAAAAAAAAATGTTATTCTTCGAGATAAACTTTCGCATCTGAATTCCAACAATATCTTATAATGATTACGATTCCATAAGATTTGTTTTTGTAATTTCCTCAACATTTTGATGGTTCCTGTTGTTATTAACTCAAAGTCAGACTCTCTCTTTCTCGAACATTACATCTCTAGGACTGTATTATGTAATGTTCTTACTATTTCAAGATAGCAGGGTATGTAATCTGAAGGTTTGGCTGTTATTTCTAACAGTTTGAACTTTCTTCCTTGACTCCAAAACCCTACGTTCATTTAGTGAAAATTTAGGAGAGTTTAAGGGAAGTAACTCATGATATGCAGAAGTTGTCTTTTCTTGGCATTTTATTTTTTTCTTATTTCATTTTCACTATTTTACTACAATAAAACCGAGATTTTAAAAAATAAAATGTACGTTGGGTCATCATTGTGTAAATTGTTTTGTCTCTTAATCAGATGGGAGGTGACAAGAAGGGAGAAATATATCCTCCGAGAGAAACCCTGGTCAGAATACTAGCAACTGAATAGAGTCTGCTAAAGACACACTGAATGAATATCAGCTGATTTAAACTGGGTAACGCTTTAAGCCTTCCTCCTCCACCAAAAGAACATTATCGCTACCCTCCAAATTAAATCCACTCGACCAAATTATAATAATAATAATAATGAACTTATTGTATTGGATGTGGGGCAAAATAGGTAACTGGGGCAAAGTAAGTAATTTCTGATTTCTTGTTATTTTCTTCCTAGCTTTTTTGAAACCATTACATTACAAGTATTGCTGCATCATCTTTGGGGGGTGGAAATTGGTCAGCATAGTTATTGTTGTTAAATTTGAGAGAGTTTGAAACAGTTTGGTGACAGGTACATTTTTTCAAGAAATTTTTTTATCAACTTTGACCCAATTGTAATTGAGGTTGCTAATAAAATATTTGGATAATTTTTGGTGTTTAACAATCAATATTCTTTTCTCTGTTGGATTTGTTCTTTGTATGCCCAAAGAGAATGGAAATAAGTTTCTGAAATAGTGTTCTGAATATGTTATAATGTTTTTACTGTATTTTACTGCTTAGCTGATATAGTTTTTGTAAGGTAGGGAACATTTATAAAAAGTACGTTTTTTTTTTCAAAGCCAATAATGCGGTAAATATTACTCATTGTGCCCCACGCCACCCCAACTTGTACTTGCAGTAGCATTCACCAGGGATGGATTGAGCCAGCTCTGACCAACAAGTTTACCACATCCCTTGCGAATTTGACAAATTCACCACTGGGAGAGCAAACACGTTGGATAGCGCGGACGCCTTAGCCACAGGCATCATTTGTTGCTGAAGTGTAGAGTTTGTATTCGGAGTTTCAGTGGGAATACAAGTTCACATGTGGTCCCCAGTCACATGCATACACACTTTGGGATAGTGTGATCCATAGCAGCTCATCATTATTGGTGATGTTTCTGAAAGGCAACGATGAGCAGCCTCAAATTGATTGAAAAGAGAGGGGACGGCAGTTGAAAATGAGTTGGAACTTTGGTAATCAAAGTGATACTTGTGTACATGTTTCAGCCTTATTATACCTTCTCAGCTAAATATCAGATTCACCCTCCAACCCATTGCATATCCTCCCTCTACTCATTCAATTTTTAATCAATATGACTTTCAGAGTTGTCCCCCTTGATTATGGTAAGAATTATCGTTAACACTTATGATTTTTCTCTTTGTTATTTGTGAAATTCTAATTAATTAAAAGTATTTGTTATTTTGTTCCCTACCTAAATTATGTTAGCCCATAATGAAAGTAGAGTCATGTGTTGTTATTTAACACCAAGTCAGCCTAATTAGGTAGACCTATGATCGCAAGCATTCCAGCCATGACTATTCCATCTTTTTTACTCACAATGTATCTGAGAGTACATTATTTAATGTTTTTCCCCCTTTTTGTTTAGATGGTAAGACATAAGATGAGATATTTAGCTACTATTTCTTGCATGTCAGATGACCATGTAAGGCTCTTATGTTGGCTCACTGATTTGTGTTTTTATATGTTTGTTTGTAAGGTAATACTCCTTCTTGTTAGAGGAAAATGAGAGTGTGTAAAGTTCATGCCTTTCACAAGATGTTGTTTAAGCCTAGGTCAGTTTTGATCCTACAGACACTTTATAAAATGAAATCCAGGCATAACCATCAGTCTTGGATGAACCATTAAGCAAAATAAGCACAGGCTTAGGGTACCAAGGGAAGGGGTGGCACCACAAAAATGGTAAATGGTTTACAGCACAAAATAAATTACTTTGCAATTTAAAAAAAAGGATAAAACTTTTCAAATATAATAAACTGGAAGTATACAAAAATAAAAATTATTTTCCATTTTGTTGTTAGTTTGTTTAATTTTGAAAACTAAAAATATATTTTATGGTTTATTATTGTTTATATTTTGAATGATATATATATATGGTGGCACCAAATTCTTTTTTAGTGCTTAGGGCCTCTATGGGTCTCAATCCAGCCCTGATGACCATCCAATCTTTTATTCAGACGCTGTATCTAGGACTACATTATGTAATGTATCCCCTCTTTGTTATGCCCAGGAAAGCATATCATTTATTCAGACATAAGTTATCTAGGACTACATTTATTAATGTGCTCTTTTTGTTGTTGTTAGCTTTGTTGTATAGGTGTTCTGATGGGATTTTTAATATACTTCAACTGAGAAAATGAATGCTCAGCTGAGCAATTTGTGACCATTAATGTTAAAAATATATGAAAGGCAATGTCTACATTTGGAAAGGTACACTCAATAATGTTTATTTTTGCAAGTTGAAAGTGATTTCTTTTGTGCTGTAAACCATTTACTATCTCTGTGGTGTCCCCCCCTCTTCCTTGATGCTCTTAGCACGAACTTATTTTGCTTAATGGTTTATCCAGCACTGTTCAACAGTATTCACGTATCAACTTGTTAAAGGTATTCTTTTATTCTCTTCTTTTATTAGTGGCAACCTGAACATTGTGGCCATGCTAGAGCACTGCCTCTGTAATTTGTATTGCTTTTACAGTCAGCATTTAGCTTTCGGTGAATGAGGGCGTCAGATATCGCTACATTCAGTTGTGTTTCTTGTGATTTTGGTTCATCTGGAATCGCAGACAGTAGATTATTACTGTATTTATGTGTTATTTCGAATTTTATTTTGTTGTAGTCTCTCACAAATTTGACGTATTATTGCGCCGAATAGGTTTTTAAGTTTCAATAATTGACATTTCGTTGTGAGATGTTCGCTGGCACCATATTAAATACATTTAGGATTGTAGATTAGCAGCATTCGTAGAGAATACGACCAAACATTTTGTACGTTAGGTCTTTGCTTTTTAAACTTCTCATTTCAGATCCAATTTTGGTCAACATTCTATTTTATCTTTCCAAAGTCAATGAAAAAAAGGGCCCATCAAATATTTCTAAATTCCGTCTCTAAATAATAACTGTTTTTTGTCGACATAATATTAATAATGATAATAATATTTACGTCTACAATTTTTAGTCGATGGAAAAAGTTGTTTAGGAAAAAAAAAACAAAAGTGATGCTCAGAGTTTCCATGTAAACATCGTGGGATACATACACCACTAATCCATTGTATAACTCCGTGATGAAACCACCATCGACATTATTTTCCAAGTGATAGAGGGTTGTAAGGGAGTTACGAGCTCACTATTATAATGTGTCCTGCAAATATAGAAAAACAGAAGCTTTGTTGTGCCAGATGTAACCACTAACCCTAAATTCACCTTTTTATGTGAGAGAAAATCAATAAGATCTTCATCCTTAAGAAATGCCGCGTTTGAGTAGAATCTCCCTTAAGGTACTCCTAAAATATCCCATTCCCATACATCTAAGCTTACGGGGCATGTATTTTTATATGTGTGACGTATTCAAAATGCTGCACTTGATTCTATTTCCTACTAAATGTCTCGGGCTATGCCGGACATCTGTATATGTACTGTTACCATTATTCATATTCACATCGAAGCTAACATCATTTGCACATGAGAAACATATATTCACATGAGAATAACTTTCACCATGTTAATCATCATTTTAAAATATGTTAATAATAACGTTATGTGAGCCGAAAATTTAGATGAATATGCGCCTGGAGTATTTAAGTGATTTTGTCATTAATCATTTAAATGTTTCTTATAAATGTGGTAATTATTCTATCGGTTTCTTTCCACGTAAAGGCATATTAATGAGAGTTAGATACACGGACATCGGTTGTCAAGGGATGGTAGATTTACAAACGCAAATCCACACATATACGATAGGTTTCAACAGTTTCATTCATCCCACTCCACTCACGAGGTATTGGTCAGCCCGGGGCTATAAACGAGACACTCGACCTATGTGATGTTTTGTGGGATTGAATATGAAGCCACATGAATGGAAACGGAAACTCAAGAATCATTAATATGGGGACAATAGATCGGAAACAACAAAATAAATCGTTTTTCATCAGATTACCTGTGAAAACATAAACTATACTAACACACTGATAATCTGAGGTGATAATACACTTGTAGAATTGTTCCCGAAATAAAATTAACTAAGAAGGACAACCAAGTAACCTGGTGGAAAAGGCGGATATTATTGAATATTAATCGACATGAGATGTATACTGGATCTCTGAAAGCACGGCGGGGTTAGGAAAGATGGAGAGAAATGAGATTAGGAAAAGAAATGTTTCAATTAACGAAATTTAAATTAGTACGACTATCAAAGAACGAAAACATATGGTAACGGTCAAAGCTCCCAAAATCAGATATCCAAAGAAAGAAACCACCAATATAAGTAAAACATAATTAATTCCAGTAAGCTAATTAGGTTCGTTTCAGAAAGTCACTAATGTTCATTCTGTGACATGATACTGTAAAACACCCACATATATAAAAAAAAAGAGGGTGGCGTAGTCAAACATTTCCTTCGCAATGGGGCCATCCTACTGCACACCTGTATTTGTCATTGAAATAATTAAAAAAATAAATATATATCTAGGTTTGTTTAAATAGATTTCTATATTCCTAATATAAATATTCAATAGCAACATTTAACTGTGATATATTTTGTCCATGTTTGAGAGTCAGAATAAGTAAATAATGTCGCAGATGAGATTAACAACGCAGATTAAGAATGTGTCGGTCAGTGTAATAGAACCAAATATCGGAAAGCAATTAAGAATGTAGCAAAAAAGGGTAGCTTTAGGACCAGACGTGGTGCAGGCTTTCTGAGTTATAGATGGTCCAAGTCTCCATGAAAACATAATATAACCAGAAAATTAGTGTATATAAACGAGGGGTGTACCATTGTGTCTATAGAAAATAACATTAAAGTGCCGAATAGCAAGAACTAGATTTAGAGGAAATGCTTACACTTCAAAACCATCGATAATTATAATTAAAACTGCCCAGGCTTTGTCGATTCAAACATGAATATCACCTGCGGACAAATCTTTCTATGCGAAATTACTTCCGGGGTATTTGATGGTCAACTTCTTTGAAGCATTTTCCAGATGTAGATTTAATGTTGCCGCTCTGGTTTTACATCAAATATTCTGTTTTGTCAGAGTTGATGTAAAGACAAAACACTTTTAACAGCAATTTCAAGGCTGTGCAAGAGAGACTGCATCAAAATATCCATCTCCTAGTAGAGCCAATTCATCAGCATAAACAACAATTGTGATGGGCACATTTGGAAAGCGTCTGGTTTTGGCTGTTCTAAGAGTGAAACCTTAGAGATTCACATCATCTACCGACGTACGTAGAAGGTAATCTAGACATATATTAAACATTTTGAGTTCAAAAGTTTCACCCTGGAATGAGGGGAGGGCACAAACAACTAAACAAAAATATCTGAGTCTCCTACTGGAGAGGGGTTATAGATTGAGTAATTCCATACAACGTCATGATGGTATTGAAAGTCTCCTTTCGGGTATCGTATCCAAGAATTATTTCTCTTATTTTCACTTTCTGTGTATCGAATAAATAGCTAGAGAAAAGTCAAGAAATAGTCGGACTGTTTTCAGGTTCCTAGCAAGAACGCCTTCTATATCTCATTGGAATGTATGAATCAGGGCGAATATTGATTTGTTTTGTTGGAAGACATTCTGTTTGTCTTCTCGACAACTTTTTGATCTCCGGTTCGATAGGACTGAGTAGGCTTGCATTGTAAACTTTGGCAACTATGACAATGAGAGTAAAACCCTTGTAGCGTTTAGCGAAACCGTGATCTACCTATTTAAAAACAAGAAAATGCATCCTTTAAACACAACACAGCACCAGCACATATACAATTCAAAAACATGACACACGACACATACAACCACATAAAAACACTGTTTCCAGAATTTGTTGCGGGTTTCCAAAATACCCTAAACAAAACACTATACAAAATCCAGGTGGAAAAGCCCACCAAGAAGACCAAAGGAGCCACTCTCCCAGACGTCGACAAGGGTAAGTAGAACTTTTCTCCATAACAATAATTTATGGCAGTACTCTGAATAGGGTGCATGAATGTCAGAGGCCTCGGATCAAGTTGGAAAAAATATTTTCTATTAAACGATCTGAGGTCTCTTAACGTAGATGTGGCAGCAATTTGCGAAACCAGGCTTTCCAACTCTCGGGACCTCACCGCCTTTTTCGCCGGCTACGAGATCTTTCTATCTCCGTGTCGGCAGGAAAGGGGCGGTGGTGGAACGGCGGTGTTATTTCGGAAAGGCCTGGATTTGAAAGTACAGGT
>JAOPUL010274230.1:0-12456 GCA_027564515.1 Octopus rubescens | reverse complement strand
AATCAAACCGAGGAAACACTGTTTTTCCATTGGAATTTCCAATTGCTAATAATATATATCGGTCGCAACTCCAGGTACAAGAAGCAACTTGAAATAAAGTATCTTGCTTAAGGACATAACGCATCACCTGGTATGGGAATCAAACTCACCACCACACGATAGCGAATCCAATCCTGTAACAAAATACACACACACACACACATACACACACACACAAATAAACACACTTACACACACACACGCACACAAATAAACACACTTACACACACACACACACACACACACACACACACACACACACACACATACACACGCACACATACATATATATATATATATATATATATACACACACACATATACGTACAAACATATGTATGTATGCTTGCATGCACTGTCTCTATATCGTTTATGTTTTGTACACACTTTATTATTTAGTTATATGAGTCCCTATATATGTAAATAATAACATACTACATATCAGCAAACAAGACAATTTTGTCTTAAATGTTATTTGCTTCATCGCCATATTGCGTCAATATTTGGTTTGCCAAGAGGCTTTCACTCCAGAATCCATAGAGTTAATATACTGAAAAAAATTATTTCTCTCTTTCTTCCTCTTTCTCCCTCTCTCTAGCTCTCCCTCCCCTAACTTTCTCAACCCTCTCCCTTTTTCCCCGCACCCATTTCCCCCTTCCGCTGTCATCCTACCGCTGTCTCCCTTTTCTCTCTCTCTCCTTATCACACTCTCTCTATCACTATGTAACTGCTCCAAGATTTCTCCGTAAAAATGTTCGGAAACTAAAATAGGAAACATGACAGAGCTTATATGTTTGAAAGCCTCAGACATTTTCTTAACTATAATTTCAAAAGAAAGAGACCTGCAATTCCCTTAGACTTAGAGTAGACTGCATTTGAATTTATGCCAAGCTTTTAACTCAAATACTGTGAGTGTTTCGTTTTGTCGTTTAATACCACTCGGATTTGAAGTCCTATAAATGTCTCTGATTTTTGCAGAATGTAGTTTGGGGAATATTTCTTACAGACATTCTAATCCTCTTCAGACATTGTAGTCATCATCCAAAACAAATATTTTCTTTTAACCTAGTTTAATGCAAAGAACAAGTGAAATACTTTATTTGGATCAACTAAAATATCTAATTAAGTGATATATCTTGCAGTGCTGTTTAAAGATCTGGCTAGCAATACTTTCTTTTATTATTATAATGCTCTGTTAGATGGTCACTGTCCCCCAGACATCAATAGTTGATGAACCCTACTTGAATAGTATTTCAATATTAGAAATTAAATTAAGACTTCCACAATGATTCTGTTGGTTATTGATGTATTGAATAACGTTATAAAGGATATTCATGTTAACGTATAATACTTTTAAATGCATTGAACTGGCGAAGGGAAGAGATAGTTTTAAATGTCCATCGTGCAATAAAACAGCTTTTAAAGTTCTTATAGAAGAATCTATAAAATGTCACCATTCGCTTTCAAAATGACGGTTAGATAAACCTGGAAAATCCATTAATGTCATGATAATAGCAGAGAAGACCATTCACGTGGAAATAAACTGCTAAATCAAAATTTCGCTTTTTGTACCAATTCGTTGTTGCTCGTAGTTCAAGTAATTATGATTTTTTCAAAGGAGAAGTAAGAGGCACTTCACTGTATTTTAGCAGTTCTAAATACTTCAATAGATCGGTCAAAGTTTCTTTAAAGAAAAACATTGGATCTGCACTATCATAACGTTCATGTAAACAACCTGATGAAAATCCAGAAGCATCGACAGCAATTACAATTTTATCATTGTCTAATGCATCTACCATGGAGTTGAGTTCTTGTTAGGGATGAATAGAAACAGAACATCTTTCATCATGCAATATTGGTCATGCAAAAAATCCATGTAACAATGATTGATTTTTGTTTGATGTTTTAAAGAAAACATTAACATATTAGCGATACAGAATGGACGATACGGTAAGATAATCATTCTGTTGTCTTTAAAACGTTGGTATTGAGTTCTTCTATTTTAACAACTTGTAATGCAAATCTGTCTTCATAATGCTTAATATATTTATAACGCCATCTTGTCTAGTGTGAACATAACAGCTTCGTATGTTAATAAATGAGTCATATGTGTGTGTGGGGGAGTATGTGTGTGTGCGAATGTATTATATACATTTATGTGTGTGTATGTATTAAAGATCTGTCATAAAATGTCACCATGGTGAAATAGTTGTGAAACTATGACTAACTGAAAAGAACTCGTCGATTTGTACAATCACTAGGCTCGTTGATATTTGAATTGAGATATATCGTAATCAATGAACTGAAAATAGAAATTAGGCTTGCCTAGAAACCATATAATTATAGTTATGCATTTATAACTAAAATTAACTAAATATAGAATAAATAAGGTGAATTTTAAGATATCATGTAGGCAATGAACTCAAAAGGCAGTTTAAAAATCCATTATATTTCAATATATATATATATATACGTTCTAGGCGAACAAAACAAATCATGAAATACGCATAAAAGTTATCCCTGACGATTGATATCTGTTGTTTTGCGATAAATTTACTTTCAAACTTGGATGTGTTAGGGTAGTGTTTGTGTGAACCTAATACATAAAAACGAACATGTTTTCTTGTATTTTTACCAGATTCATGAAGAAGATGGGGTAAATTTTCAAACAATGACACCGTTTACCAATTTTCAATCAATACTTAACAAACTGGCATCCATTGAGAAGGATGCATGTGAAACCTTTCACAAAGGTAATAGACATGTTTAGATCCACAATAAAAGAAAATTATACAAATTAAACGAAAGAATATACGAAGAAAAAGAAGACAACAGTTAGACATTCACATTTCAACACTAACAAATAATAACGAAAATTGTATTGCTTACATTCTTATTTCGACAAACAAGAATGAAATACTAGACATCGTCGGATCAAGGAAAAAATAGAAACTTTAGTTACAACAGGCAGGGCATTCTTGCTAAAATACATTCGTACTCAGTAAGGAGAGGAGTATTATGCGTGTTTTGAGAAAATAGATTTGGGGTGTCTTTCATTAGCCCACATAAATTCATTTGCAAGAAACCGTTACCATCGTGTAATGTAAGTTCCATTAATCAGGTTGGATCGTAAGGATGCACCTACCTGGTATTTAAGACTCATGACGAGGTGAAGTAACTAGATTCATCGCTTCAGTATCTTATTGAGAATGATTAATGGCACCTCATATGTAACTTGTAAATATACTAGAACTTTCTGAACATAAGTTGACGCCTTCCAGTTTTCGAGGATTTCTTTTTATGAATCATCGGGGCGTCATTATTTGTTGTTGTGGATTTTCACGTTGGATCATATTTGTTTGTTGTTTTGAACAATGTCAACGTTAGTAATCCTCCCTTTACTGTTCATACTTCTCTTCAGAATTCTTCTACACTTCATTGATTCCTATTGTATTTTTCCTTCGTTCTTTATAAAATTAGTTTTGGTTGGAGTCAAACTGTTTGTTTAGTTCAACGATTAGTGAAAATCTCTTGCTTGAGTTAATGGGGTTTTTTTCTTTCTATTCTCGTCCCTTTGTAATAGTTTTATTATTTGGGTATTGATTTCAGTAAGTATTAAAAAATATTTCTACTTATTTTGTCATTCGCTTTAACTTTTTCAGTGTTTACTTGGGTTTTGATATCCCTGTATGTGTAAATTTGGTTGAGTAATTACTTTAGATTCATTTATAACTACCATCATTGCTGCTTATATTAATTCGTTTAAGCTGGTGATATTGGTTTTCGTATCATTTTTCACTGAACATGTAATGGTTATAATTGCATGTCTATTGATGCTGCACTCTAATCGTTAAGACATTATTTCCTTGGGAGGTATTTTAGCTGGACAATATGAAAATATATTATTTTATCTTCTAGATGTTTAGGTCATTTGACTGCGCCCATGCTGGGGCACCATCTTGAAATGCTTAATAGAACAAATCGGGCGCAGCGCTTAGTTTAGATACGGTACTTACTGAATCGGTATCTTTTGCCGAGGTGTTACGTTACAGGGACGTAAACCAACCAACGCCTGTTGTTAAGTGATGATGCGGACAAATTCAAGCACAAAAATCACACACACATATGCATGCATATATATATATATATATATATACAAGAGCCTTCCATATTGTTTGTGTCAACCAAATTCACTCAAAAGGCATTGGTCAGTGCTGGGTTATAGCAGAAGACGCTTGCTCAAAGAGCTGCGGTGGAAGACTGAACCCGAAACCTCGTTCTGGCAAAGGGAGTGTGTTAATCATGGAGCCATTGTTTTAAATTCTACTATGTTCATGACTTTTACCATTTCAATAACGTCTTCGTAAATCATAGTCATATTCTGTTTTACATATATACATATATTATTGTTTGTGTTGTTATGGTGTTGATTTCTTGATAATATTTCTCTAAGGTATATATATTCTAAGGTTTGAGAAAATTTGAGAAAATGCGTGTGTTTAGAAGAAACAGAACAATATGCAAAACGTAGCCACTTCGTTTTGCATCTTCTTCGATTTCTTCTTACCACTCGTATTTTTACAAATTTTAACCTGGAAATTTATAAAAAGGAACTTTTTATGCAGTTTTGTGAGACAATGACGAAAATCATATTAATTTTTGTCGTTTCGAAAATTTAATAATAAAGAATTTATAATAAAAAAGCATTTAAGGTTACGTAATTTTTGCCAATGAAACAAGTTCACTGTCCTCACAGCGGAAGTCGAAACAGTTTGTTGTCATGGTAACTTTAATACATTGTTATTTATCCACGTGTTTACGCTCCATGTGTTTTCGCTTCATTAAATGATTTGCATTGCTGTATAAACTCGCGAGCGGTGAACAGGAGTTGTTTGGACTGTATTTTATTTCCATTGACGAGGTGTTCCTCGATACAAACACCAAATTTTATAACTTTATCAGAAAATGTGAAGACGAAAGAAGAAGTGGCGACGTTTTTACAGGAGAAAGGATTTCCTCCCCCAAAAAGAAATGTCTAAGAATGATCATGGTAAGGAACTATACATCATGGATGCTTATACTGGCGATGTAGTAGAAGACAATGTAGATAGTCTGTGCCCGTTAGAAAAGGCAATTGGTTGGACGGAGCTACTTTCGTTATAGACTTTCTGAATATTTGTATTTTTATATATATTTTGTTATCGTTTGTTGTGTGTTCGTTATGTAAACTTTTTTTCAAAGGTAGTATTTCGCTCTGTAATAATTCAAGGTCTTAAGAATATATCTTATTAACAATATATTTAGGTCTCGTCTATATTTCCGCCAAATCTTATTGAACGTTATTGTTTAAATTTCTTATACTTCTACGGGTAGAGCATGGAAATATATCCGTAAAAACTGAAGCATATATCTTTTGCTTCTTTTGTGTTGTGCAGCAAAGTCGGGCGTCTTTCGTCTGGTACCAGTTTACTTCTTTTGCTTTCGAGACAAGCAAGCACGATTTTTTGTACACTTTCCTACAACAAAGTAAATATAGACATGTGTTCAATTTATTAAGCTTGATCGGCTGGACGATACGGTTTTAATTGTGATTATGCACGGGAAATGAATGAATTTATTGTTGATATGAACCATGCTGAATATATTTGCACAGCATATCAGGTCATCAATTACCATTAATATTTATAATAATTTAATTACATGAAGTAATGATCAATAAATCTTTTTATATTTCTACATTCATAGTTATCCAATTAATTGTTTTGTGATTCTTTCTATTTGGTACTTTGATTTTTATCGTTATCATTGGATTCATTTTTCCACTTAGCGTGTGGTGGTCACTCACGTACAGCGTTCCCTGGAATAGCTTTTTTTTAATTATCTAGGCGCTGAACTGACAGCATCCTTTGCACGTAGGAGTAAATGCTTAGCTAATTTCTTTCGGTTTTTACATTCCCAGGTTAAATTCTGCAGATGTTGACTCTGTCTGTCATCCCTTCGGGTTTGATAAAATAAGTACATTTCATGTGCTGGGCTTGATGTAATTAGACTTTCTCTCGCGCAGTGAAATTTGCTGGCCATGAACCAAAATTAGAAACAAATTATTATTCATACTTTTAAAAATGCAACACTTGTTCCTTTTCTTGGAGCAATGATAAACTATAACTTAGAAAGTAATCATAGAGTCGTTTAACGAAAACATTCAGCTTTAAAAACCATATTCAATGGAAATCATTTATAGAGGCGACTAGGGTTAATATGATTGTTCCTTATTAACATCAATGTTGAGTGCTGAAAGTTATGATTAAATTTAACACAGTTCTTAATAAAAGATGTGAACATGCTTTAACAACGTTTTCAGATCTAAGTAACGCTATTCTCTGGATCACGTTTATAATTATCATTACACGTACTTTTTCAATATATACTTATATAAATAGTTATGTTTCACCCCAACTCCGCCGACTACAGAAATAAATATGGTAATTCCTGAAATGTTATAAAGCATATTTATTTGAACACTTAAATTGGAGCATTTCTTTAGTTCCGCACACGCTTCTGGAATCATTTGGTATCGCTATATCGATGATTAGTACGCTATTGTCCTTTACTTCATGAAACATGATTTTAGAATTCTGTTATATCTGCAAATCGCTATGTTTTGCTATAATTTTACAGCCATTTTCCAAAACAGATTTTCCTATGAGTAGGGTGGAAATGTTCGTTCAGTAATTGAAATTTGTTCGCGCGATGTATGAAGAGAAGCTTTGCTACTATAGTTTGAATCGTATTTTGTTGCATCTTTGGTGGAATATCCTTGCATGATGAGGTGTACTTTTTGGGACAGAAAATGTTCACGTATATATCAAAAGAAATTAAGCAATATCCCATCGATTACTCTTGATCTCGTATTGCCTTTCAAATGTCATATCATTGGCGATACTGTCATTCTCGGAAACTATTTTTTGTGAATGTTTATAGTCATTATTTCAGATTTAATCTTGTATTCCACAATGCATTTAATAACTACCAAAGTACGAAAGACTATATCATGGCTTTAGATATGTTGCTTCATGGTTGAATATGGGTGGGTAGTGAGATGCAGAAGAATGAATTACTTCATCCTGAACTCTACAAATTCTCTTAATCTGCCTGGATTTTTAAATACCCTTTTTTCTTCACTATACATATATATATATATATATATATATATAAACAATAACACATACGTAACGTAGAGGCCTTGCGTAAATTTGCTAGAGAGCTACAAATGGCGTGGTGGAGATAAAATCTCACAAAGCACCGAAAGTCGTGAAATAGGCGGGATAACTCACCTTCAGTCCCATTTAGGAGCAATGGACGTTAACGTTTCGCCATAATTGTGGCTTGTCAATATCGCGTACCGGATGGGTTCGGAGGCAAGTCATATCGCCATTCCGCGACTAATATGCTCATGGCGTGCAATAATATGCGCTGGTTTGCCCGGACAATGCAAACCTATGAATTAGAAGAAGCTCTATTCAGGGCCGACACATGCGCGCATGCATGCACGCACACACAAACACACTCACACACACACACACACACGCAAACACACGCACACACACACCCACACACACACACACACACACACACACTCACACACTCACACACACACACACACATAAACACGAACACATATATTGCCACTGCAACATTTTATTATTTCAGTGAATATACGAATGCACGAGTAAGTAAGAATCATCTTACAAAATTTAAATGTTGCATTTATTATAAAATTACATCTCTCAACAGCTAAAAGCATTTTTTTTTTCGGCTTTAGAATTATTGCATATATGTTTAAATGTTTTACATTAAATCGAATCTTTTCCTTCGGGCAAAATGAGTAATTTATGATTACTTGTTATTTTTTTTCCCTACATGTTTGAAACCATTACATTGCAAATATTTCATCACCATTTTGTACTGTTGTATCCTCTTAAGGAGTTTACATTGATCAACATAGTCGTTGCTGAGGGAGTTTGAAACATTTTTCCATGAACCTCTTTCATTTGACGTAGATATTGTGGCAGAATTCTGTTTTAAGTACCCTATATAACCACTCAAAATGTTTATGTTTATTAAAATTTTCAGAAATGTTTGCGATTTTGTATTCTACAGACGGGATTTACAGAACAATGAAAGAAATGTTTTTTTTTAATTCTTCGAAATTGTTTTCTAAACCACGATTGAAAACACGGGCAGACCGAATTTTTGGCTTCAATCCCAGCAATATACCATTAAATGTGTTTATGGAGAGAAAGATATTGAAAAACAATAATAAGTTAGACTGAGAAACAAACTAGAAGGGTATGAGGGGATACTGAGATATGCTAAAAATAACAGCTACATAGCCATTAAATGACAAACAAAATTTTTTTCTGGTTATGGTTTTTGCATAATCGTATGAGTTTCCGTGTATAAAACACAAAATCACAAAACTTTCCGAGAATTAAAAAGTTATGAGGGTCATTTCTGCATTGTAGATGCTCCTCACTAGAAAACATTTAAATTTAAGGCGTGTAAAAGTCACATGGTTACCTAGTCATAATAGGTAATAGTATTATGAATACGTTATAGTGTTTTCAATGCATTTAGAGAAGGACATTTGCTTAGCTGATATTGTTTTTGTAAGGCAGTGAAAATGTGTGACAAAAAACATTTTTTCTTCAACTCATAGATGCAGTAAATATTAATCATTGTGCTCCACCACCCCTACTGTAAAGTGGAAAAGCGGACTTTTGGAATAGCTGTCCCATATAAGTTGAAATTTCGCCATTTTGGTCGAGAGCACAGACCTTAGAAGAGCGATGGATGCTCACGAAGAAGAAACTTAGGTGGCAATGTGGGACTAGTGAGGATTTATTTACTCATATCTTCATAAGTATGTGTGGCGAAACAAGTTAAGAGATTGTTGTGTTCCAGTAAACGTGATTATTTTCATCATATACAATATATATGTACGGTTTTCATTCTATATTAAATATATGTACCTTCTATACCAGTCATTGGGAACCTGCAGCCCGCAGGACTTACTGAATTATACGCCTAACGAATAATTCTTTAATTTTTTAGCAGTGCATCTCGTCAGTTGTTAAGCCATGTCTCATGCGGCCCGCTTCTCAGTTCATTGATTATGTTACATTAGTTGTTTACATGACATTATATGATGTCACTATCACCACCTTCGTTTTCTATCGTAATTTACTTGCATTATTTAAGGACAATGTATTTTCTTTCTTGCAAGGGAAAACTGCATATTAACCCATTGTTTTGCCATGGGGAAAATAAAGTGCTAAGGCAAACTTGCATGTATCATTATTTCTTATTTTGCTACTTTCAATAATACTAAGAGCCCTTGTGGAAATCCCACAGGTACTTTGAAAACCCTGAGTGATAATTCTACTTAGAATTTTAGATTCTCTTTTGACAATCAAAATGGCATCTCCCGAGACACGGGTCTGAATATATTCTTCGGGAAAGGGACGCTTTGTTGGTGAGAATGATCTCTTGCAATGAAGATATGTTGTTGTGAAGTATTCATTTTGGTTTAGGGCCATGTAAGAGAAACAACAGAGGCATGCATAAAGTGCCTGGTTTAATACACTTGTAGCAGGATTAAATGAAGTGTGTCTACATTGCTATTATCAGTTCCAACTTTCTTTTGTTTTTGAAACTAATTCCTTTTGCATCTATACAGATTATATATTATACTCTTACACAGAATATCTAAGAATGCCACAGAAGATTCAACTGCCTGAAGTTCAGAAGAGAAAGATTTCCAAAGAAAAAACTGAAAAAAAGTATTTCTAATTTAGCAAAGACACAACGCCTTACAGCATTTTTCTTTGCTTCGAAAGAGAAAAATTCTGAAGTTGATAATGAAGAAACAGTGCCAGATGTCTATTTCGAAGAACCAGCCGCACTCCCAGAATCTCGACGCCATTATCAATCAGGTGAGGGCAAACTGGTTGGACACTATCGTTATTTTAAGCATTCAATGTTTTATACCGTTGATGACCATCATGAGCAGCTTCTAAGAAAATGGCTCCTGTAACCCATCAAAGGGTGCAGTTTATTGCTTTTACTGTACTTTGATGTCAAGCTAACGTGACAAGTTTTTCAACAAGGTCGGCTTTAACAACTGAAATAAGGCAGGGGAGGAAATGAAAACGTATGAACACAGTCAAGGCCACATAGATTCAGTGTTGAAGTTCAATCTTTTATGTAGGGAATCTTCTCATATTAATAAGGAGTTAGAAAAACAAGTACAGGAAAACAAGAAATACTGGCCTGAAGTATTGCGCCGTTTTGTGGCTGTGACAATATTTCTAGCTGAGAGAGGTCTGACATTTAGAGGTAGTGAAGAGATAATAGGTTTTAAGAAACATTTCTAGGAATTATGGAACTTATAGCACAATTTGATCCATTTCTAATGGATCACTTGAAAGTATTTGTCAATCGCGGAAGTGGCAAGCAATCTTACTTATCACCTACCATTACAAAGAAATTGTATTGTTGAGTGCAAAATATGTTAAGAGTCATTAAAACTGCCAAATATTTCTCTGTTTCTGTAGATTGAACACCAGACCTGGCCCATGTTGACCAGCTAACAGTTATTGTGCATTATGTTATTTCTGGTATGCCGATAGAAAGCTTTTTAAATTTCCTGCAAACTAGTTCTCACAAAACGGAAGTTCTGGCTACATCTCTGTTAGAATTTTCTAAAAACGAGGGTATACATTTTGAAAACTGCAGGGGACAGTCCTATGACTACGTCAGTAATATATCCGGTCACTACAAAGGAATACAAGCCAAACTCAAAGAAAATAATCCGGCTGCAGTTTTCATTCCCTGTGCTGCTCATTCGTTGAATCTTGTTGGAAAGCAGCTTCTTGTTGTGTTGAAGCTGTTAGGTTTCATACAAAGGTTATACACCTTTTTTTCTACGTCGACGCACAGATAGGCAAAATTAAATTAAATCTTTGGAAGGCAATAAAAGAGCACTAACTTTGAAGTCCCAGTCAGAAACACTTTGGTCAGCAAGAGCTGATGCTACTGAAGCCCTCATTGATGGATATAACTGCATCGAAACTGCACTCAGAGATATTGAAGATGATTTAGAACAAACGCCTGAAGCGAGATATGAAGCCCAGATATTGGCAGACAAAATGGATTGCCTTGAAATTGCTCTGAGGGCTAAGATCTGGAATATAATTATTGTATGGTTTAACAGTATAAATAAAGCTTTTGAAGGAGTTGAAGCTTATTTGAATAAAGTGATGAATCTTATTGAATCTTTGGAAAGTTTTCTGAAATTACATCGAGATAAGTATGAAGAATTGGAGCTTGATGCCAGGAACATGTGTGGAAACACAAAGTATGAAGTAACAATAGGTAGACCAAGGAAGAGAAATAAACATGATGTAAATCTAGCATCAGCCTCAGACGAAGTTGTCCTTTCGGCAAGAGAAAAATTGAGATACGGAACATTTAATGTCATTTTAAATCAGTTGTCTGTTGTCTTAGAAAAAAACGCAGGGTAACCTATCAATCAGTGCATGACAAGTTTAAAGTCATGGTTTACCTGATGCAGGGGATAAAATCTGAAGCTTTGAAACTCATCACTGCATTCCCTTGTGATCTTAGTGAGGTGTTTATAGAAGAAAGTGTGCACTTTGCAGTATTTTGTAATCTCAGGTCATGTTTCACCCCTTCCCAACATAGTGAAGGGCTTGCTGAAACCTGTCCTAGCGTTGATGTAACTCTTAGAATATTTTTGAGCTTGATGGTCACGAAATGTCCAAGAGAAAGGTCATTCAGTAAATTGGGTGTGATAAAGCATTACTTGAGAACCAGAATGACACATGAAGACCTAAGTGATCTATGGCTTTTGGATGTAGAGAGCAGTGTTCTGAAAACAATAGAGTTTGAAGAATTCATTAAAGATTTGTAAATGCCAAATGCAGAAAGACTTTTTGTAGATATTGAAGTAGTATATAGCAGTAAGTTGGTAAAACTTGCTGTTCTTAGTTTAGATGATAATATTTTGCATTAACAGATGCATCTAAAGTTTCCCTGCTAACTCGTCAAATTCAATTACATACAATAAACGGATTTTGAGATTTGAAGATTTTCCAAGATTATAAGTCTTGTGTATGAGGGACCCATCGAACTTGAAGTGCCCTATGGATTAAATCCGGCCCTGTATACACGACGAACTTCATTCAATTTCCTTCAACCAAATTTCTTTCAGAGCGGTTTGGTCAACCCTAGAATATAGTAAATTACATTTGCCCAAGATCAAATCAAATCAAATCAAATGTATTGGCAGAGAGCAGCAAAATACTGGGGCCATGTAAAAGTTAGTAGAAAGTT
>JAOPUL010273044.1:0-12464 GCA_027564515.1 Octopus rubescens | reverse complement strand
CACCACCACCACCACCACCACCACCACAACAACAACAACAACAACAACAACAACCACTACCACTACCACCGAAATAACAATAGAAAGAAGAGGGAGAAGGAGAAGGAGTAGAGGTGATACAAATCTACTGACGAATACATGACCTCATTGTTGTTGTCAATTCCCCTAACCCTAATTCTGACTATACGAAATCAAAAGGCAATCCATATGTGACTATCCTATAATTTTTGCTTGTTTATCACAGTTTGTATTTTAATTACATAATCCAACACTTAATACATATATATATACATAAACATAAACTCACACATATATAAGAGGCATACAGAGACAACAATTTAATATAATGAACTAATAAATATTTTCATTACTGTAAAATACAATGTAGCAATGCTCTACCATGCATAATACTTTACCATGTAGCAATACACCACTATGTAGCAATACTCTAATACAGTGGTTCCCAAACTTTTTCAAGCTGCCACCCACTTGGCACCTGGGTCTCATTCCTATCCCCCACCCCTACTCACCACCACAAACATAAATCACTTTCTGCAGCAATTTCAAAACAACTATATTTCACAAATATAATTTAACCCAATTAACCCATTATTTTGTTGTTTTTACATTCATTGCCCCTTTTTGGCCACCCCATTATAGCCCCCACTTTTCTTCAACACCCTCTCTGAATCCCCCACCCCCACTCTAGGGGGTAGTACCGTCCACTTTGGGAACCACTATTCTAATAAATTAGCATCTTGTATGTATCTCCATTTTTGTGCCTAAAGTGTCTTCCAGTACTATATGTTACATGAATATATTGCATCAGTGCCATGTAGTCTCCATGAATGCCATATACTCTATTAGGGACTCTGTTGGTCAGGGTTGATTCAAGGAAATGCAGGCCTGGGTCAGGTTTTGTGAAGCATTAACCATTGACTATGCATGTAGGCCTGCTCTTTCCATGTCACCAATGTGTGTAGCAGAGCCAACACAGCATAGCATCAGTGTAATCACAGATATTGCTGTCAGAATACAAAGAACCAGATCAAACACCATAAGGCATCTCTCCTGATCCTCAAACAATTACAACAATCCACCATCTTGGGTTGGTACTTTTTTTTTATTGACCCTGAGTGGATGAAAAGCAAAGTAGACATCAATGTGATTTGAACTCAGAGCATAGAAAGTCAGAACAAATACTGTGAGACTTTCTATTCAACACACAAACCACTAAACCAATTGATCACCTGACCATAGATTATACACACCCTTAAATTTAATCTTGACTTTGGTGGGAACAAACACTGTATTTTATACATGGATTAATTGTTTATGAATAGTGGAAAGGGAAGAAAGTTTTTCCTCCAAAGGAGTGGGGATGAAGCCAATAAATATCTTCCTTTTATAATCATTCCAAATAAGAAATTTAAATCCTGACAACACAACAACAATAATCATTTTTTTTTCTACTTATAGTAGAGGCACAAGGCTTGAAAGTTCAGGGGAGGGCGCTAGTTGATTTCATCAAAGCCAATATTTGAATGATACTCATTTTATTAATCCCGAAAGGATAAAATTTTAAAGGTGACCTCGGCGGAATTTGAACTCAGAATGTACAGACAGATGAAATGTTGCTAAGCATTTTGTCTGGCATGCTAGCAATTCTGCCAAATTGCCACCTTAACAACAACAATAATAATTATGGTTTCAAAATTTGACACAAGGCCAGCAATTTCGGGGAAGAGGATAAGTCGATTACATTGACCCCCAGGACTCAACTGGTACTTATTTTATCGACCCCGAAAGGATGAAAGGCAAAGTTGACCTCGGCAGAATTTGAACTCAAAATGTAAAGACAGATGAAATGCTACTAAGCATTTCACCCAATGTGCTAATATAATAATGATAATAATGATTTCAAATTTTGGTACAAGGCCAGCAATTTTAAGGGAGGGAGTAAGTTGATTACATCGATCCTCAGTACTCAACTGGTACTTATTTTAAGACCGAATTGTGACTTTGTTGCTACAATGAATCTGTAGCAGAGGTATTGCCCACTCTTTACCTTTAGCTACCACAAATTCGCTTTTCGATTTGAGCTACCCTTTTGGGATCGTCATGTGATGGTCCAGTCCATTAGGTGTCGTGTGAGTGTCTCCACCCCCAGAAGATACTTCAAAGCTCCATGATGTGACTAGCAACCACCAACCAAGCGGCGAAGTTTTGACCAGCATATCTTAAGAAGCCTTTTTAATCATTGTAAAAAGTAGCTGAGAATAAAATGTCATAAGCTACAAACAAACTCAGATGTAATTATATTTCTTTCTTTACACTACTTCCTCAGACGACATCATGATAACCATTACAACACACACACTCCCAGCTATACATTGGTGACCTGCCAACTTTGATTTATAACAGCCTTCATTTTCAAGATATCCTTTATTTGTTCGCTTCAAGATATCCTTTGTCTGTAATATGCTTCTTTTCAAATGTTCGTTGCTTGTGTTGGTCAACCATATTTTCTACTGGCCGACATTTTTTACCCAATGTCGATGAAAGTTAACATGCCGCAAGTAAGAATTATTTTTTAAATGGTGTATCCAGTAAAAAGATTGAATGAAAAAGGAAGTCCAGTTGTGGAAGTAACCGGTAAGTAGAATTTAAAATATTTTTCTAATACAAAATCTCTAATACCGAGTATTTTTTCACTTTCTTCAGATAAGGTCTTTATATTATCCTCGTGTGCTAGAAAGGGCAGTCAAATCTTCCTAACTGTTAATTTTCATTCACAATCTCTACTGCGTTCGCTGGCATGGCTGATGGCATCATGGACATTTCTTCTCTGGTTTCACAGGTAACTGAAGCCACTTCTGTCATTTCAGCTGTATCAATGGAGCTTTCCAGTTTCAGACAGGAATTTGATAAGAAACTTCAACACTTAATGGAGCAAACTTCGCGTCTACAATCTCCTTTTTCCTCCAAGGAGTCGATTTTCTTCCAAATCGTGTCGCTCATCTAGCAGATGTTCCATACAATATTGTTGGTACCACCAAACATTTGGACATCTAGCGTACAAATGTGTATCACCATGTAATTTTTCTTCTTCCGGCCAACTCCAGGAAAACCCAAGTCCCAGAGATTGAATGCGGCTACACCACTGAACAGTTCTTCGGAATACTACGTTTTTTTCATACACGACACCAATTCTAACCAAAAATTATTAGTCTCGATACTGGTGCAGCATGTAGTGTTTGGCCTAAAAGATTAGTGGCTGAATCATGCCAACCAGCTATCGTAATACTACAAGCAGTGAATCATTCTTCGATACCCACGTACGGAGAGAAATTGTTCACTTTAAAAATCAACCTTCGCAGACCATTTCAATGGATTTTTGTCATCGCTGACCTGCCATATCCAATTCTAGGTGCAGATTTTTTTTACACCATTTCCATTTGTTAGTGGATTTGAGAAAGAAGAAATTATTAGATGCACAGACGCTACTTTCTGCTCAAGGTTCATCTTCAATTCCTGGACATTCAGCTTTTCAAGGGTGTGGATAATTCTGCAGCCAATGTTTTGTCTCGCGTTCATATTAACGCCTTGCACACCACTGATTTTATAGACTTGCAACAGTTGGCTTCAGATCAATGCAATGATCAAGAACTGTCTTGGCTCAAATCATCAGATACTCACTCATTAAATCTATGGTTTTTACCATTATTTTCTTTGGATTCTTCCATCTGGTGCAATATTTCGACCGGTGTGTCACGACCATATGTTCCTAAAAACCATAGATGAACAGTATTTTTGGTACTTCATAATTTGTCTCATCCTAGCATTACAGCAACCGTCAAACTGATTTCTAGCCGTTTTGTTTGGCCCAGCATGCGAAAGGATATTCGGCACTGGGTGCGAACTTGTATGTCGTGTCAAAAGAATAAAGTTCAACACCATATTAGGGCACCTTTGGGTACTTTTGCTACCCTGGATGCATGATTTATGCATATCCATATTGATATCATTGGCCTGTTACCACTGGCACATGATTATCTTTACTTGTTGACCTTTATCGATCATTTTTCAAGCCATCCCAATCAAGGATATATCAGCACTGGCAATTGCGAAGGCTCTCGTAACTGGTTGGATTTCGCGGTTTGGAGTTCCTCAAACCGTCACTACTGATCGTAGTCGACGGTTCGAGTCGATTCTTTTCGCCAAACCATCAACATTACTAGGTAATGGGATAATAGAAATTCCACTGTCAGTTGAAATCTGCTTTGCGAGTACACCCCACCTCAGACAGGTGGTTGGAAGCATTACCAGTTGTTCTCTTAGGTCTCTGCTCTGTAGTTAAGGAAGATCTAGGTTTTTCTTCGGCGGAACTACTTTACGGCGCTCCACTTTCTTTGCCTGGTCAAATGATTACACCTTCAAAGCCTGAACAACTTTCCGATCCGGCTAATTACGTGCACCGTTTGCGAATTTACATGAATGAATTACCTCTTTTGATCATCAGAACACAGTCTATCAAGTATTTTGTGCCTCCAGATATTCGATCATGGACTCATGTTTTTATTCGCAACGATTTCATGAGAAAACCTCTTCAATCATCGTATACTGTTCCTTATCAAGTTTTGAAAGTAAGACCGAACTTTATGGTATTAAACGTAAAAGGCAAACAGCAAACCGAGTTAAGCAAGCTTTCATTGAGGGTAAATCTATTGAACAACAACAAATCACCGCACCTACAAACTTTACTCTGGTTCCCATGCCAGGAATCGAACCCAAGCCACCCCCTTCAACTACAGCCCCTCCAGCTCGTGTTACCAGAAGGCCTGCCAAATTTGTAAAAACATTTTATTACTAATGATATTTTTATTTTGTTTTTTTTTTCCTATGACAATGTTTTGCACTATATTCCTTTGCAACATTATTTGAACTTTCACATTTTCACATTGAAGGAACATGTTTTCCATGCTTTTTCATATTGTTTCCAAACAGTAACTTTATCTACAGGACCTTGTCAATGGTCACGTAAATGTAGACAAGTTTTTTTTTTACGACTTAAAAGCATGCATTATTTACTGTTACTCTTTCATGCAACAATACGGTCAACATACTTACTTTGGTTTGCAAACATACAAACTCATACATTGCTCATACAAATTATTTGCATATTATTTTTCTGCTTTGCGAATTTTCACTTTTGTTTATTCATTTTGCATGTATAAATTTTCCTTTCACTGATTTTTCATATCAGCGGGATTTTTTGCAGACTTTTTATAATTAGCATGGTTGTGTTAATTTTTGGCAATTTTCACAACATTCGAAAGAGTTCAATTTTTGAGGGCATTTTTGTTAATGCATTTTTCTTGTTTTTAATGGCATTTACATAATATTTTTTTTCGTATGTATCATTTGTTGTATTTTTCTCATAGCTACAGTTTTATTTCCCTAACGGTCATTTCTCTGGTCAGTGGGTAGTTGTAGCGGAGGTATTGTCCACTCTCATCGGCCTTTCACAATGCTCTGTTTCCCTTTCTGAGAGTCGCGACGTGCTGTCAGGTTAGCCACTGAAGTCCATCCTGCATTCTACTCTATCATTCATCCCAAACAGTTGAGCGAAGTACCATTGAAATACCGCATACATCTACTCGGGCCCAAGTAACATGCACTCATATTGGTTTACCTAAGACCGAATTGTGACTTTGTTGCCACTTTGTATCTACAGCAGAGGTATTGCCCACTCTTTACATTTAGCTACCACAAATTCACTTTTCAATTTGTGCTATCCTTTTGGGATCGTCATGTGATGGTCCAATCCATTAGGTGTCGTATAAGTGTCTCCACCCCTTGGAGAAATGGACTGGCCTGGCGTTCCCAAACTTCAGTTATATAAGGGGAGATTTCCCCCCCTAAGACCAGAGAGGAGAGTTTCTAGCAGAAGATACTTCATAGCTCCATAATGTGACCAGCAACCACAAACCAAGTGGCGATGTTTTGACCAGCATATCTTAAGAAGCCTTTTTAATCATTGTAAAAAGTAGCTGAGAATAAAATGTCATAAACTACAAAGTCAGATGTAATTATATTTCTTCACACTACATCCTCAGACAATGACATCATAATAACCATCACAACACACACACTCTCAGCTACATCCTTGCCACTTGGGCCTATAAGGCGGCTTTTGTTCCCTCGTGTCTTAGCTTTGATAGTGCAACCTTCTTGCTTAGCATTGAAGAATTTTTCAAGGGCCAATCTCACCGTGAGCACATCAGTTGCGATGCCTTTCCCAAGCACTTCTTCTAAATTTCCCTCTATTCTATTTCTTTCTATCACTAATGCCTTACTAAACTTAATCGATTCTACTCTACTTGTATTTCTGTCAATGCCTGCTTAACTTATTCACTAATCCGGTTTCTGTAAGCTTGGCACTCTGGGAATAACGTGTTCAGCTTCCAGTAACTGGGTTCCTACATACGAAGCCTATCTAAGTTGACTACAAATGACAAATGTGTGGTCTGTGCAGCTGACGATTTAAAAAAGTGGACAACTTATGCTATCCTTATTTACTGTCCTACAGAAAACTCTATCTAGATACAACCTGGATGACGCGATGCTGTTTGTTTACATTCACAGTGGCACATTCAGGAAATCCAGTCGGTACCTGTCAGACAGTTGGAAGTGTCTGAGCAGGTCTGTGAGGTTTTTGAATCCTCCTCTCCTGACCGCTAGCCCCACACAATCTAAATGTGCATCCAAAATGGCATTCCAGTCACCCAGTAGCACTAACAGTTCCCAGGAAAACTTCCAGATGTCTGAAGAAATCTGGTTGTCCTGCTCCTTTCGGAGCATAAACAACCACTAGTCTGAAAGTACCCCCATTGCTACTGTTCACATCCAGGACCATCAACTTACCTTTTGGGTCCAGGAAGATGGCCCTTATCTTGAGATCCATACCTTTCCGGAACAATACCCCAGTTCAATCCCCCATTCCTGGTTGACATGGAAATAAGTAAATCTTGTATCCACCAAAAATAGGTATGACAGCTTGGTCTTACTGATAGCCACAACATCTATATTTAGTGACTTGAGGTATTGAGTTGGTAGCCTTGTTTCCCCAGTGCATTTATAATTCCTATTATGAGCATGGCCATGTTAACAGTGAGAAAGAAGGAACAGAGGAGAGAGTTACTTACAGTGATTTTTATGAGGGAGGGAAGGTAGATGTTCCATTCCTCTGTGGGTGTTTCTATGAGCAGTTCTTTATAAAGTCTTTTGTTAATGTTTTTTCTTCAAATTCCCTACTCCATCAAGGTATTTGTTTTTTATAGTGTTATATGTGTTTTGTGTTCTTTGTATGAGTTTTATGTATGTTGATGTGATGAAATCGCTCTAAGTGATGTCTGTGTGATTATGTATGTGTTCCATTATTGCTTTGTCGTTTGTGTTTATTGCAGTGAAATTTGTGATGTTTTTTTGTTGTTTTTGTTTTTGATTTGTGGGCCTGATGGTATTTGCTGGTGTTTGTGCTGTTGGCTGTGTCTGTGGAGATGGTGATGATGGTGTTTGTGCTGTTGGCTGTGTCTGTGGAGATGGTGATGATGGTGTTGGTAATACTGGTGTTGTCATTGAGAGGTTCTGTCTACTTGGGTCTCCCTGTTGTTTTTGTTGGTGTGTTTTGCTCTCTTTTTCTTTTTTTGTTTGTTACCTGTTGCCATTCTTCCGCATCACCTTATAATAATAATAATAATAATTAAAAAAAATACTTACTGAGAAAAAGTCAATGATGACACGAACAGGTCCCATTCCTTCAATATGGAGATCATTGCTAACAAGTTTTCTTTTATGGTCATAGGAGAGTCGGAAGTTGGTCTGTAACGAAAACCACAGAATAAATACTAGCAGCAGCAGCAACAACAGTAACCTAACAGCAACACTAACAACAAACACAAAGCATCAATGAGGAAGGATCTATACGTTCACTTGATTTCTTAGAAATAGCAGCCAAATTTCTCTCAAATTAGATAGACAGCTGTTAAAGAACCATGAACACAGGACCAATTGGTTAATTCCAATTATTTGAAGCTCTTCATTGCCTCTACATGAGACTGAACAGGCCTCAATCAAGGACTTCCCAAAGGGATACACACTGAGTATCCCCCACCGGTACATCCTACAGGCATCTCCTGTATTGCCATGAGAAAGATGTTACTCTGTCAAGATGCTAATTATCAGTTCTGCTCAAACCTGAAGGTTCCAGAATTGATGAAACATTAATGAGGGTCAACGCATGTTGAATGTGGTGGTTGATTGTAGTGTGACGAGGAAAACGACCATCATTAAGTTTGCAGGTAAAACCATGGATATCCCTAACACCCACAGGATTATTACATCGATATGCTACCCCAATGCGTTGAGCTAAACCAATGCAAAGGTCATCAGTGTTAAACAACTTTGCGCCGGAAACTTAGTCATGCATTGGAATTAAACAATGGAAAGGTCAGCAGATTTTTATCTCAATGATTTATCTTAACAAAAATTGAACTAATCTCACTGAATATCCTTCTCTGTTGGAGATACCATTTGTCTACAAATGAATGGCCACTTCTAGATTTGGTGATATTTGAAGATCAACCAAAGTAGAAGAATAAACGGAACTGATGAATAAATAGATAAGATGCATGATGGAGTAAGCTGAGAGGTTGCATTCATTCCTATATCTCTGAAACAAATGGGAAGGTTCACTTGAAATCAGCAGATGTTTGTAAGTTCTGTTGCAAATTGCTGATAGTAGATCTCGAAGAGAGAGGTTAAAATTTGTTCACAAGGTCCCAGTATAAAAGCATGAATACATTAACTTTGGAATACAAAATCAATGTTGAAAGATGAACAAAGGTTGGTGGGACTCCAAATTTTTGAGATTATTTGTCAGACGTTGTAAATGTTATTTATTGGTTAAAAGAGAAACCAAGGAATTTCTGGTTGGGGTAGGGGTATCAAGTAAATTCCAGTGAAAACAATATAGAGATCGAATTGATGCAATAAGTTTGATTGAAATGATTGTATTAAAATGTCTGTTTAAGAAAATGAACTCTTAAACAATTAATATTTCCCATCATTGATAATAATTGATAATGAGGTCTAAATCCGGAAAGGAACTGTTAGCCACTTGATCCAAAGATATCCTCATCGCATCAGATGGAGGAATCATCTAAATATAAGACATTCAGGTCTAATGAGACCCCTTTCTCAATGTCATCTAAAACCATGATGGAAAGAGAGTCTGAAAGGCACACCTTATTCGATACCAGTTGATGATGTGAAGGGTTATTAACGATGGTTGTTAAAGAGCACCAATCATATTGACTGATGGATAAAACAAGGAGCAAGAAGAACTGTGGACTCGACTCACAACCATGTTTGACACTAACACCAAATGGAGCAGAAGAAAGGTGTTAAGGGTCATCACATGTTTGGTTCTTCAGCAGACACTGAAACATCTTTGACACTAGTCTTTGGTATTTCCAACTGCTGTGGGATAGACATAGCGTCCCCCACTCAATCTCTCACTCTCTCTCTTTCTCCAATGACTAACAGTAAAGTTATTTCATCTTACCGAGGTAAACTGCAACCCATCGTGATAAATGGTAACTTCTCGTCTTATGGAACATTCAAACTGTGATTGGAAACAACAGGGTGAAGCTGTGTCTCGAACTTGAATTGCTGTGATTACAAGGAAAAGATGAAAGAAAACACAATTGTTATACACTTATCTCCTCCTCCACCTGTCTCTCTCTTTCTCTATGCCAATTTAAAGAATTCTTCATTGAGCCAACAAAGGAGCTTCTCTCCATGATCGCTTGTTGATTATTGACCCTTTCTGGAATCCTTGATCACTCATCAACCCCCAGGCAGGTATAAAACATATTAAAGTAAACAATAATCTATAATGAATAATTTTATAATTAGACATAGGTACAAATTTAGTTGGAAGAGTTAGTCATTTAAATCTACTCTGGTACTTAGTGGTGGTGTTGGAGGTTAAGTCGATCAAATTGACCCCATCTAGTACTTCATTTGTACTTTTAATGGCTTTGAAACAACGAAAGGCGAAGTTGACTCCAGTAGAATTTGTACTCAGAATGTAAACGTATGTATTTCTGTTTTTCTTTGAGTGTTATTTAAGTTCTTGAGAGACTTCAAGCCGGTCGCCAACAAAACGATGAGACTTTTTGAGTTAAGAGAGTTCCTGGTGTTTGTAAATATGTGGTTGAGCTGTTGATGCATGCACCCAAATGTGTGCATCTATTCACTTAAAGAATCTCAGATGGAGACTCTTTGGAATGTCTTACAAATCTTCACCAGTTTCTTTTGCTCTTTATTCGAAAGACCTAGTATTTCTTGGTTTTTGTGTAAATTTATTGGTACATAGCTTAATGTACCTATGATGATAGGTACAAATGAGAATTATGTATGTGTGTATGTATGAATGTATGTATGTATGCATGTGTGTATGTACATATATGCATGCAAATTAATGGTTTACGTGTGTGTGAATACACACATATACAGTATATATGTATAAATATGCATATACGAAAATATGGATGCATGCACATGTCTATATATATATACACATACATACACACATACATGGCTAAATATATATGTATCCATACATGTGTGTGTGTGTGTATGTGTACATATGTGCGTGCATGCACATGAGAGGAAGAAATAACACATGCGATTGCGAGCTGGCAGAATCGTTAGCATGCTCTACAAAATGGCTTAGTGGCAATTCTTCTGGGCACAGGCAATGGCTATGTGGTAAGAAGTTTGCTTCCCAACCACATGGTTCTGAGTTCAGTCCCACTGTGTGGCACCTTGGACAAATGTTTTCTATTATAGCTTTGGGCTGACAAAGCCTTGTGAGTGGATTTGGTTGACGGAAACTGAACGAAGCCCATCGTATATATGTGCATGTGTGTGTGTATATATGTGAGTGTGTCTGTCTTTGTCCCTCACGACAACCGGTGTTGGTGTGTTTACATCCCCGTAACTTAGTGGTTAGGCAAAAGAGACTGATAGAATAAGTACCAGGCTTTAACAAATCAGTACTGGGGTTGATTTGTTCAACTAAAATTCTTCAAGGCAGTGCCCCAGCATGGCCCCAGTCTAATGACTGAAACAAGTAAAAGATAAAAGATATGTGCCTTAATAAATGTATCCAAATCAATTGTTTGCATGTTTATTCTTAAGGATATCCAAATATATATCTTCTTTGGATTGAAGGAGATAAAAATATATCTAATAAAGACAACATGCAAACACACACATGCATACACATGCTCCCATACACATATGCTCACGTACACATACCCATACACACATATATAATCTCTCTCACCCATTTACACTCACATCCATAATCTCTTTCTCTCACTCACACACACACACACACACACACACACACACACACACACACACACACATTAACATTGTTTTAAGTGTTTTCTTCAATAAATTTTCCCACCGAATCAAATTATTTTCAACGATGAACCATTTATGATGTTCTAAGTTTCTGTGGAACTTAGAAAAACAGCCAAGAAATGTAGACATGATTGTACTTACCATACCCTGGGGCAGGTTTGGAGATATCTGCCGACAAAGAATGGGTGCTCCTCACCATTTTACAAAAATGCTCACATCTTTATTCATTTTTAAGTAAAAACAACAAAAATAGTCTCTCTTTTTCTGTCTTTCTTTTGTATTTACATATATGTATGTAGACACCCCCCAAGTATATACATACATATATGTTCACATGTTTATATATGCACACACACACACACCCACACATATAATTTAGTATGAGTAAAGAAAATAGCTTGAGGCATAAATAAACTAAAAATCAATCATTTTATCTATCCATCTTTCTCTCACACTCTCGCTCTTTCTCTCTCTCTCTCTCTCTCTCTCTCTCTCTCTCTCTCCCTCTCTCATTATTGAAGCACGTTATGTTTCTGAAAACAAGCTGAGTTAATACACACTGCAGGCAAGAGCTTCTATCGGAATTAAATAATGGTCAATTTGAATTTTTCTGGATTAAATATTCTGGCCACATTGAAGTCACATCAAAATTCCATAGAACATTATGTTCCACACTTAACTGCAGCATTCTTCTAAAGACTTCATCAATAAACACAACCAACACTTTATCTAGTATTGCCAATATATCAAGAATTACATTGTAAGGTATTGTGGAAGAGCTTAATTTCTGTAGAAGTTCATGGAGTTTTGATAGCAATAATTTTATTATTGTAAAATATTTAATCAGAAAGGATCTGGATTGACTTAAATTTTGGTTGATGAAGTACATGACTGTGAGAGTTTTATGTTTTTTATAAGCTGACCAGTTTGTAGAAATGTCACATAACCCTGTGTGTATATAT
>JAOPUL010272033.1:0-12475 GCA_027564515.1 Octopus rubescens | reverse complement strand
ATTGAAAGAGGTACTAAACGAGAACATATTATTAAAGCTGCTTTAGAAGCGATTGCCTTTCAATCAAATGATTTAATGAAACCATGCAAAAAGATATCGGTAGCAAAATTCATTCCATTAAAGTGGACGGGGGCTTCTCAAAGTAACCACTTAATGCAATTTCAATCATCTATTTCTCAAACTAAAGTTTTAAAACCAAAAAATATTGAAACAACTGCTATGGGTGCAGCCTATATGGCGGGTTTAAATACTGGCTATTGATCTTCAATCGAAGAATTGAGAAAAATTTCTGAATTAGATAGAGAGTTTAACCCTGATTTTAATCAAAAAGTGGCTCACAAAAAAATGCTTAAATGAAGTGATGCTGTCCAAAGAACTAGAGGATGAAAACAAGATTAAACCACTAATAAAATAAAAAGCTAACTTAGGTTTGGCTTTTTATTTTATATTAATATTTATTGTTAATGCTTATCGTGATTTTTAATTAAATTAATTAATTCTTTAGCAGCGTGACGATTAATACCTATAAAAGGATATGTGCGAATATGAATTGCTGGGTTTCAATTTATTTCAAGAATAGTATATTCTTTAAAATATTGAATATTAGGAATAATAATATCTAGTCCACAAACTTTCAATCCTAATTCTTTTGTAGCTTTAAGCACTATTTCTTTATACTTTTGGTTAACTTGATCTATCACATAAATGGAATCCCCACCAGTTGAAATATTAGAATTTTTTCTTAGAAAAACTTGCTCATCCTTTTTAGAAATTGAAGTTATTGTTAAATTTTGTTTTTTTAAAAAATCTTGTTCTATTTTACCTAGCTTAATTTTTTCTAAACTTTCTTTTAAAAGTTCATAATCTTTATTTTCAACTGGATAAAATCCTGCAAAAACTACTGGTTTCATTTTTTTATAACCAGATAATGGGATGGGTCAGGATTTTTTAATAAGGTAATAGTATCACCAATTGCTACTTCTTTAGAATCTCTAATAGAAGCCGAAATTCAACCAACTTCTCCTGAAACTAAAACATCTTTTTTAACACCTACTCCAGTAATTTCGAAAGTTTTATTGGTAGCCATAAACTTAAAATTATCTCCTGGTTTTAATTGACCATCAAATAATCTAACCAACATAATAACCCCTCTGTATGGGTCATAATATGAATCAAAAACTAAAGCCTTTGTGTACTCATCATTAGAAGGTTTTGGAACAAGTACATATTTTACAATTGCTTCAAGCACTTCTGAGATATTTTCGCTTGTTTTAGCTGAAATTAAGATAGTGTAATCTGTGGGAATACCAATTTCAGTTTCAATTTCACGCTTAATTCTTTCAGGATCTGAAGAAGGCAAATCAATTTTATTGATGATAGGAATAATTTCTAAATTATTTTCTAAAGCTAAATAAACATTAGCAAAAGTTTGTCCTCAATCCCTTGGGTGATATCTACTAGTAATAGTGCTCCTTCACAAGCTTTTGGTGATCTTGAAACCTCATAGGTAAAATCAACGTGTCCTGGAGTGTCAATAAAACGGAAAATATAGTCCTTATATTTTATTTGAGCAACATTTAGTTTAATAGTAATGCCTCTTTCGCGCTCTAAGTCCATGGAATCCATATGTTGGGTTTTCAGGTCTCTTTGTTCAATGGTGTTTGTCGCTTCTAATAAACGATTAGCTAATGTTGACTTACCATGATCAATATGAGCAATAATGGCAAAATTTCTAATTTTACTCTTATTCATTATTTTTAATTATAAAGAAAAATTAGACTTAATAAGCCTAATTTTAATAACTATTTAGCTAATAATCAAGCTGAAACAAATATACCGGCAAGAACTACAATTAATAAAAGAATAGCAAAAACTTTGTATGATGTTTTGATGGCAATATCTTTTACTTGAGTTTTGATAGGTTTAAGCTCTTCAGATTTTTTACTTTTAACAAGTTCTTTTGAAGCTGCTTCTTGTAATTTAACTTCTTTTGGAACTTCAGTTTCAATGTCTTGATTTTTAATTTTAGTAGAAGTTTCTGCTTTAATAGATTTTGGTGTTTCTTCTACTTTATTAACTTTTATATCTTCTTTAACAATTGGTTTTGGTTCAATTTTGGCAGTTTTTTAACAATTGCTTCCTTTTTAGCTGGAGCAGATTTTTTTGATTGTTTGAGTTTTGACTTGATTAGTATCTTTTGCTAATGCTCCATCTTCAGTTGTTAACGTTTCAAATCATTCTCTACCTTTTTTAACAAAAATTGCTGTTGTTGCTTTAATTGAAGAAGCGTAAACAATAGCATATTTTTGTGATTCTAAAATTCTAAGAGCCTTTTCCTGTTTTAGTTGATGTGACTTTCTGTTCTCCTGTTGGTATCTTTTGTATATATTTTTCTGACATACTTTTATTTTACTAAAAATAAAAAAATAGGACAAACCTATTTTATTTTTCAGTTGCTTCACCCTCAACTATATCATCTTTATTATCTTTAGCTTGAGCTTGACTTTGTTGGGCCGCTTGAGCAAAGGCAGCAGCTGCTTTATCAATTTCTTCTAGCTTAACCTTTAATTTGTCAACCTCATTTTTTTCAAGCATGTCTTTTAATTCTTTAATTTGTTTTTCAGTTTCTGCTTTTTGTTTTGGATCAACTTTATCGCCTTGATTAGCTAAACCTTTTTCCATTTGATTAATTAGTGATTCGCTTCTAACTCTAATTTTAACTTCAGATTTTTTCTTTTCATCAGAAGCTTTGTTTTCTTCAGCTTCTTTTACCATACGATTAATTTCATCTTCAGAAAGTGAAGTATTATTTTCAATAGTAATTGACTGCTCTTTATTGTTTTTTTTATCTTTAGCTGTAACTTTAGTAATCCCGTTAGCATCTATTGAGAAAGAAACTTCAATTTGAGGGATTCCTCTTGGAGCAGGCTCTATACCTTCAAGGTTAAAATGACCTAATGATTTATTATCACTTACCATTGATCTTTCTCCTTGAACAACGTGAATGGTAACAGCAGCTTGATTTTCAACAGCTGTTGAAAAAACTTGTGATTTAGTAACAGGAATGGTCGTGTTTCTTGGGATAAGTGTAGTTGCTACTCCACCCATTGTTTCAATTCCTAAAGTTAAAGGAGTGACATCTAAAAGTAATACATCATCAATGTCTCCAGCTAAAACTCCTCCTTGAATAGCAGCTCCAAGCGCAACTACTTCATCAGGATTAATTGAACGATTAGTTTTTTTAGCCAATGTTGATTCAACTAAGTGTTGAACAGCAGGTATTCTAGTTGAACCACCCACTAATAAAATCTCGTCAATGTCATGAGCTGAAAGCTTAGCTTCTTTTAATGCATCTTGAATTGGTTTTTTAGTTCTTTCTACTAAATCAGATGTCATTTTTTCAAACGCACTTTTAGTTAATTCTAACCCTACATTTAAAGGGCCATTTTTAGTCATTGACAAGAAAGGTAAGGTAATTGTGGTTGTATTTTGCCCAGACAATTCTATTTTAGCTTTTTCAGCTGCATCTTTAAGTCTTTGCATACCCATTTTATCATCTTTTAAATCAACGCTATGTTGGTTATTAATTTCTGATAGTAATCAATCAACAATCTTATGATCTCAATCATCTCCACCTAATTTATTATCACCAGAAGTTGCTAGAACTTCAAATGTACCATCTGCTAAATCAAGTACAGAAACATCAAATGTCCCTCCACCTAAGTCATAAACTAAAATCTTTTCTTCTTTGTCTTTCTTTTCAATACCATAAGCTAAAGCTGCGGCTGTTGGTTCATTAATAATTCTTTCGACATTTAAACCAGCTATTTTACCTGCATTTTTAGTTGCTTCACGTTCTGCATTATTAAAGTATGCAGGAACTGTAATGACTGCTTTAGAAACTTTAGTACCTAATTTTTTTTCAGCATAAGCTTTTAAATTAGATAAAATCATTCCAGAAATTTCTTCAGGAGAATACTCTTTATTATTAACTTTAACTTTTGTATTAGTCCCCATTAATCTTTTGACTGATCCCACAGTATTAGGGTTTGTTTCCATTTGTCTTTTAGCTACTTCCCCTACTATTATTTCATTGCTTTTAAAAGAAACAACAGATGGCGTAGTACGCTTACCGTTGGCATTTTCTAAAACTACTGGTTTACCATTTTGAATCACTGACACAACTGAATTAGTTGTCCCAAGATCGATTCCTAAAATATATTCTTTTGTCATACTATCTTTCCTCCTTCAATATATTCAAAATTATTATAACATAAATTAGCACTTAAATTATAAGAGTGCCAAAAAATAATTATTGCTTCATTGTTATGCCAATGATGTTTAGCACAACCGCTGCAATGAAGGCGATTATGCCCACAAGAGGAATAATACATATTCCACATATTCCGGCAGCTAAGTATATAGGTGAAGTCTCCCCTTTTACTTTAAAAACAATTTGAATAATACCAATTACGAAAATTGCAATTGATAATATTAAGTTTAATACTCTAATAATACCGCCTCAAAAAATTAAGGAATTGGTATTAAATGAACTATTAATAGCGGTAATGATCAATATAATACCAAGTATAAATGAAATTGAGATTAGTATTATTTGGGTAAAAGACAGTTTTCTTGAGGTTGTCATTTGTTTTCCTTTCAATTATTAGCAAAAATTATACATTAAAAGTAATGCCCATAAAATAATATAGCATTAATCTAAAGTTACAACGGTAGGAATAATAACTCTATCATGCAGTAAAAAACCAGGTTTATTGATAGCAATAATTTTGTTTCCGTGTTCATTTTTTTTAACAGCATGCATGGTTGTAGGGTTAAATGCATCTCCTACTTCTGGCATAATTTTAAACACTCCAAAAGTAGCTAGTTCATTTTCTAATTGAGTAAGAAGCATTTCAAAACCAATTACATAAGCTTTAACACTTCCATTTGATTTACCAGCTTTAACAGCCAGCGAAATATTAATAAGTGGCTCTAAAATAGATTCTAATAGATTTTGAGAACCATATTTTTTATGATGTTTTAGATCTTCTGCTTGTTTTGCGTTTATCTCTAATTTTAATTTAGCCACTTCTGATTGTGCTTTTTTAGCAAAACCACTAGCTTTTTTATGAAAATCATCAATATTTTTTTGATTTTCATGTTTTAATTCTTTAATTTTAGAACTTAATAATGTAACTTTTTTTTGCGATTCTTCTAAAGCTTTAGTTAATTTTACAATTTTATCTTCTTTAGTTTTTTTATGATTTGGCTTAGAAGGTTTAGGATTATTTTGAGGTTGGTTGGGTTTTTTGGCTTTTGATGTATCTTTATTAGGTTTTTCTTTACTCATAGTATTACTATTATAAACAAACATTTAAAAAAAAGAACAATGATCACTCTTAATTTTAGGATTTAAACAATAATAGGAACTTTTGATTGGATTAAATATGTTCACTGATAATGATCAAAAATTTATAGGCAATATTTATTAATTTTTAAAAGTTTTTAACCATTACATGAAAAAAGAAACATTTATTTTAAATTACAGCTAATTGCCTTGTGCAAAGCCATAAAAAATTGAAAGTTTAAATCTAATTAATTTTACTAAAATTTCTAAACAGCTAAATAAAAATAAAGCTAAAAAATATTTTTAAAATTACATAACTCAAATTAAACTTACAGATAAATATTGAAATCTCCTAAAAATGTCAAAATTAAAAAACCACAAAGTATAAAATTGGGAGAATATTATATAAATTTTAATGATATTGGTCACTTTATAGAAACATACGTTGGCAATTATAAAGAAATATGATTGTGGGGAATGTCCAGTGCAATTGCTTCCGTAAATCAAATTATTACAACAAATCCTAAACAATCATCGAGCTCTGATTGATCAATTACAAAAAACGATTATTCTAGATTCATCGAAGCCTGAAATAAATATTTAGAAATATAATAAAAAAAATGGAAGAATTAAATATTGATTGGTTTTGTAAGATAGGTTTAATTAAAAAATATTTTTCGAATCTTTTGCAGTCATTTAATAGTAAAAATAAAGATAACAAAAAATATCAAAAAAATTATTTATTAAAACCTTTTATAAGTATTGAAAAATATAATTTTTCAAAATGACAAGAAATAAAAGATATTTGAGAAAAGTGATGAAAGAAAAAACAAATAGATCACAATAAAAATGTTACAATAAAGGACAAAGCAATTATTTATTTTTTAAATTCATCAACTTTATATAAAAATAATGAAGATTTAGAAAAAAATGAAGTATTAGATGATATCTTAGAAAATTTTGTTAACGCAAGATTAACACAATCATTTCAAGAAAAGGACAATGATTTAATAGATATATTATTATTAAAAAATAAAAATATATTAAAAGTTTTCCCTATTTCTAATAAAGATTTATCAAATCTTTTAAACATATCGCAATTAATAGCTTTAAGCAAAACCCACAAATACAAAATATCGAATATTAAAGGACCACCAGGGATTGGCAAAACAACTCTATTAAAAGATATTGTTGCCTCTCTTTTAATCAATCGAAATTTGTAGTTCCAATAACGAAGCTATTAATAATGTTTGACAAACTTTTGAAAAAGACAATTTAGCAAAATATTTACCCCTTTTAAGATTAGGAAATGTTGCTGAATGTCAAAAAACTTATGAAAATATTTTTGTAAAACATAAAAAAATAAACCATCAATTTAATGAAACAAAAAATATAGAAAATCTAAATGACATTAATTCATGAATTGATGAATTAGAAAAGAACATGTCGGAAGAAGAGAATATCAAAAATAACCTGTCTTTACTTGTAATGATTTATGATATAAAAATATCAAGTTTTAAATTTAAAAACCAAGAAAAACAATATTAAGGCTAGGAAAATATAAATATTTTTTAAAAAAAATACTAAAAATTGATTTTGAAAATTTTAAAATAAAAATAAATTTAAAAATATTAAGTTATATAAAATAAATAAAGAAATTAAATTATTTTTAAATAAAGTTTTTTAAAAAACAACAAAAACAAAGCTTAATAAATGAAAAACCACATAAAAAAAATTGATGAAACTGATAAAAATCAAAAAATCCTTAAAAATATATTAATAAATTCCATTAAACAAAGAAATAAATATATACCACAATTTTTAAATTACATCAAAAAAGTTGCTGAAAAAAATGAAGCGGAAGAATTTTTAGAAGGCAAAATACTTAGAAGCATTTATACAAAAAATGATAAATACACTAGACAAGTTAAAGATAGTCCACCAGAAATAATTTAAAAGATTTATTTTCTATTTATTTTGCCACCACATTAGCCGCTAATAATCCTAGACAAGAAAATAAAATTAATTGTTGCATTATTGATGAAGCGGCGCAGACAACCATTCACTCAGTTTTAGGAATAACTAAAAATTTTAAAAATATGGTTTTTTAGGAGATACTTCTCAATTAAAATTTGTTCTAGTTTGAGATGAAAAAAGAAAAAATAAAATTTTTAAAAAATCCAATTTGCCTAATGTTTATCGTAATTATAAAAATTCTATGCCTCTAATAGTAGAAAATATTTTAGATATAAATATTTCTTCTATGATAAATAAACACTGAAGATGTGTACCAACCATTGCTAATTTTTTTAATAAATATTATGGTAATTCTTTGAAATTAATGATAATCAAGAATCAATGAAATTTTACAAATTTAGTGGTTCGTTTGAATATAAATTAAAAATAATAGAGAATAAATACAAAGATCTTATTGATTATGATAATCAAAAAATAGTCATTGTATCACCTTTTAAAGAAGTGAAAAGGAAAATAATTTATTTCTATACCTGCTTTTAATAAAATATTTGTTAATTCTTGTTGCAAATTTTTTGTTTTAATATGTTTTATTCAATTTTCTAATTTTTCAACAAGTTCAAAGTCAGTAGTTTTAAATTGACTATTTTTAGTACTGTTATTGGCATTTTTCACTAATTTATATCCATTAATATATTCTTTTGAACCCTTAACAAAAAGAGTCGCTTCTTGAGGCTCACCATTTTTATTAAAAATCAATTTCAATGGCTTTTTTTAACATAATATTGTTTACCTTCTGTAGACATGAAAATTTATATATCTTTTCTAATCGATAATAAATTATATGGTGATATAGTAACTTTATTGCCATTTATTTTATTTTCTGGTATTCAAAAAGATTTGCCTTCTAAATTAATTTTCTTTAATCATTCATATCATTTCTCCATCTTACTCCTTTTGTAATTTATAAATAAATTATGTCATATATAAACTTGAAAAATTAAAAATATTATGAAAGTTATTTATTTATAATTTTTATATTTAGAAAAGCATAATCAAGAGATTAACGTAAAATTACCTGGTATCATAGATTTTTAGCTGTTATATAAAAAAAAGCCCTCTTGGGGTTTTTAAAATTATTTTAAATCAATTATAGAACGTAGTCTTTGAAAGCTTTGGCCGCTTTAAACTTAGGTGCATTCTTAGCTTTAATTTCTATTTTAGCTCCTGTAGCAGGGTTAACTCCTGTTCTAGCGGATCTAACAGTTTTTTCAAATGTTCCCAAACCAGCTAAAGAAACTTTTGTTCCACCCTTTACTTCCATTTTGATTACTTCAACCAAAGCGTGGATTGCTCTTTCTGCTTCTACTTTTGATGTGTCTGCATGTTGAGCTACAGCTTCAACTAATTGTGCTTTGTTCATTTTTTCTCCTGTTCGTCTTATTGTTTGTTGTGCTAATAACTAAATTATAAGCCTAAATAGTTTTTTCAATATATAAAATGTAGTTTTAATGGGATCCATAGCTTATTCTGATTTCAATTCACGATTTCAAAGCATATCAATCGCTTCCTTAATTTCAATTTTGAAATTTAATAATTGATACAAAATGTCAACAATAGGTAAGTCTAATTTTTTTCAATCATAAATTGATATACAAAGTTAATGGCAGAATGACCTTCAACTGTTTCCATGTTTTTAAGCGCAGCTTTAACACCTTTGTGAGCAACAGATATACCAAATCGATAATTACGAGAAAGTGGAAATATAACCGTTACTATTAAATCTCCTAAGTCAGTTAGACCTAACATAATTTCTGGCTTTCCTTTTATCTTTTTATTGTATCTGCTCATTTCAGCAAACCCACGAGTCATAATTGCTGCTTTAACATTAATGCCATAGCCTAAACCTTCAGCAATACCAGAGGCAATAGCTAAAATATTTTTATATGCCGCTCCAGCTTCAGCGCCTTTAACATCATTTTGGACATATGTTTTAAAGTAACTATTATTAAAAAGTTTTTGAATTTCTATGCATTTAGTTTTATCTTTATTTACGACTGCAACAATAGTAAATAATTCTTTAACAATCTCTTCAACATGTGAAGGGGCTAAAAGCGATGTGATACTTTTAAAATGGTGATGATGTTTGGCGACTTTTTCTAATCCTTCATGAATAGAAAGTTGTGTATCTGGGAAAAAGCCTTTAGTAGCATTAATGATGGTAGCTGAAGAATTTAAGGCACCTTAAATTTGGGCAAAAACTAAATCCATAATTTTTGATGGAACAGCTAAAACAATATATTTAGCTTGATCCAGAACTTTTGTTAAATCTGCTGAAACTTTAAATTTAGGCAATTTAGTTGACTTTGGAAAATATTTAGTATTATCACCTTGAGCAAGTTCTTCAATTTCTTTTTGATCAATCCCATAATGCATTAAATTTTGGTGCCCAGAATAATATAATACTTTACCTAATGCAGTGCCTATGGCACCTGTTCCAATAATAGCTATTTTAAAATCTTTTGTCATAATCTTTCCCTTTTGATTCTCTAAAAATTAAAATAAGTGGTACGCCTTTAAAACCAAAATGTTCTCGAAGTTTATTTTCTAAAAATCTTTTATATGTAAAGTGTAAGTATTTACGACGATTAACTCAAAAAATAAATGTCGGAACTTTAGCTTCAAACATTTTTACAAATTTCATGTTTAGACGTCCACCGTTAACGGATTGAGCTGGTTGTTGAATTTGTAAGTCAGTCATTACTTCATTTAATAAGTTAGTTTTAATCATTTTAATTTTATTATTTTTTACTTCAATCACTTTTTCTTTTAACTTATCAATTCTTAAGCCAGCTTTAGCAGAAATAAATACTAAGGGTGCTCAAGATAAGTATTTAAAATTGTTTCTAACCAACAACTCTTTTTTATGCATTGTCATGGTATCTTTAGTAGCAATATCTCATTTATTAACTACAATAATAGGTTTATTGCTTTCAAAAGCATAACCACCAACAACAGCATCAAAGTGAGCGATTTTTCTTTCGTTATCGACCACAAGTAATATGATATCTGAGTCAACAACACCATTTTTAGCTTTAGCTAATGCATAGTGATCAACTAATTCAACTAATTTGCTCTTTCGATTAATACCTACGGTATCAACAACCGTAAAATTCGTGCCATTTATGTCTATATTTTCATTAATGGAATTCCGGGTGGTACCAGAGATTTCCGAAACAATTGAACGCTTTTCCCCACTTAAAATATTTAATAAAGAAGACTTACCTGCATTGGGGCGACCAATAATAGCCAGTTTTAAATGTTCATTAGTGTCATCTTCTGAAAAATCTAAATATTTTACAGCTTGATCTAAAGCATCACCAACACCATCACCATGGAGTGCACTTATGGAGAAAATTTGTTAAAAACCTAGAGATCAAATACCAGGATCCATATCTTTATTCCCATCTAATTTATTAGCTAATAAAACAACTTTCTTATTACTTTTTCTTAATATTCTAGCAATTAAATCGTCATCATAAGTCTCTAGCAATTAAATCGTCATCATAAGTCAAGCCTTCTTTACCATCTACTAAGAAAAAATGACACTTGCTTCTTCAATGGCAATCTTTGCTTGCAATTTGATTTGGTCTTGAAATGGTCTATCTGAAATTTTAATCCCTCCAGTGTCAATGATTTTAAAAGTCTTATCTGTTCATTGTACATCATGATAAAACTTATCACGAGTAACTCCAGCTTCATCATGAACAATGGCTTTTCTTGAACCAATTAATTTATTAAATAAAGAGGATTTACCTGCATTAGAGCGACCAACTATAGCAATAATATTATTCATGATTAAGCTCCTTGATTTTAACATCGATAAATTTAGATATTTGTGAAATAATTTGCTCAATGTTCATCTTAGAAGCGTCGATATAATGTGCTCCTTCTGTAACATGTAAAGGATCATTTTTACGATTTTTATCTCTAAAATCACGTTCTTTAATTTCTTTTAAAATTAAATCGTAATTTGTTCCAAATCCTAATTTTTCATTTTGTTCCATTATTCTTTTGGCTCTAGTTTTAGCATCTGTATCAAGATATATTTTTATATCAGCCTTAGGCATAACCACAAAGGTTGTATCACGCCCTTCAATAATTACACCTGGATTTAAGGCGGCTTTTGTTGAATTGAAACAGCTAATTTTCTAATTTTAGCAAAAGTAGAAGCCTTAGAAGCTCCCTGAGAAATTTCATCTGCTCTTTAAACCCGGAAAAAATAATTCTACAAAATGCATTTGAAAGGGAGTTAAAATGGCAAACAGAAGATCGAAAGAGGAATGATTATTACTTTTTGAGGAATATGAAGAAATATTTGTGGTTCCAGAGAGAGATATATAAATAGTGTTGAATGACATGATGTGTCTAAACCCAAATCAAGATGAAAATATATTAGAACAATAACTTATAAAAGATCTCAAGCTAGAAGATATTTCATAAAAAAGTATAATTCATGAAGAAACTCACCAAAGGAATTTATAAAAGAAAGAGATCACTCAAAAAATATTTTTAAAAAAGAAGAATTAGAAGAGATAGCTAAAGTTCATATAAAAGAAAATCGTAAAAATAAACTTAAAAATATGAAATATAAGAATATTTCAATGACAAAACAAGCATTTTTGCTTAACGTTCATAGAAAAACTCTTTATAAAAAACCAAAAGTCAGAAAATACAAGTTTGATTGGGCCAAAACATTAATTGAAAAGAAGTTTTATGAATATAAAACTATTTTTGGCAGTAAAAGGTGATCTAAAGTATTAGAAAATGAGGGAATTATAATTTCTGATCGTACTTTTAAGAAATTATATGAATAGGTGAAATTTAAAGACAAAAACTAGAATTTCAAAGAGAAAAAGAGAAGTTAAAAATATAAGAACAAAATATAAAGATTTGGTTCAAAAAAATTTTAATCCAAAGAAAGATAATATAATTGCAACAGATGTTTCTTATATACCAGCAAGAGCTAAACAAAGACATGTTTATCTCTCAGTTGCCATTAGCTATAGAACCACAAATTAGTTGAATCTTGAGAGCTTTCAAAATCTAATGACATCGATTTAGCTATAAATACAATAAATAAATTAAGAA
>JAOPUL010271053.1:0-12483 GCA_027564515.1 Octopus rubescens | reverse complement strand
TGGCGCTAAACAAACCACTCCGGAAACTACTAGATTTTTCACTCCCCACTTCAGCAGGCCCTCTACACTACCTGGTGTATGCGGACGACCTAATTCTCTTCGCACCCAACAAAGCTACCCTGGAGAACCGCCTCAACAGTTTGCAGGATGGACTCCACTTGATTGGCCTAGATCTGAATTATTCCAAATCCACCTGTGTAAACATTGCTGCAATAGGACGGACCAAGATGACAGTCCTCGATACTACTCCTACCAACATCGACAGCGGCACCATCCAATCCCTACATGTGACACAGGAATTGAAGCTTCTAGGCATCCCGTTTAGCTGGAGGGGCAAACTTCCAACCAAATCAAGGGAATACATGAACCGTATGCTGGATGAACTCCAACGGGCTCCGCTGAAGCCCCAACAACGAATTCACATTTTGAAACTTCATCTGCTGCCTCGGCTCATCCACGACCTCTCACTCAGCGTCGTTCACAAGAAAACTCTGGCACAAATGGATCGGAATGTTCGTATAGCCATAAGGAAATGGCTTCGCCTCCCAAAGGACACCTCAAATGCTTTCTTTCACGCCACAATCAACGATCACGGTTTGGGGATACCTCAGCTCCTGTCCCGAATTCCCCTAAACCGTCGAGCTCGTCTAGAAAGACATTTGACCTCTAGCAACCCTCTCCTCAACTGGGCGCTACGTGATCCCTCATCAGCAAAGTTCCACAGATTGACGTCCGCCCCAATTATCGCAGCAGGCCAAGTTGTCACTGAACCCCTAGCTGCTGCGGCCGCCTGGAAGGAGAACTTGTTGAATACACTGGATGGAGCACCACTTCGGAATATGCAAATATCACCTATATCACACAACTGGCTACGAAATCCCGAGAAGATTTTTCCAGGCCTGTTCGTCAGAGGCATACAACTTCGAGCCGGTGTTCTATCCACTAAAAGCAGACGATCCCGCGGCCGATCTCAAACACCTCAAGATATCAACTGTCGACTGAATTGCGGCCCCGAATCCCTCAGCCACATCCTACAATCATGTCCCGCCACTCACCACGCCCGATGCCGCCGTCACAATGATCTCTGTAACCTAATTTCAAAAAAGCTTCGTCATCTGAACCGAGTATCCATTCTTCCTGAACCCCATATACCCACTATGACATCTTACATAAAACCTGACCTAATCCTGCTCTCCGGTCCAACCGTCTACGTTGCAGAAGCCGCCATATGTGATCCAAAAAGACTGGCAAATGCATACAACGACAAGAAGGAGAAATATGGTTCCCCATCCAATGTCCAGTTCATCAGAGATTACTTCACGTCTTGGAACCGCCCAGTAGACTCGGTGATACAGCTACCGATAATCTTCAACTACCGCGGCCATATTCATTCGACTTCTGAGAAGCATCTCCGACTCCTCGGTCTGACGAAACTGGACATCTCCAATCTTTGTGTAAGTGTGATACAGGGTAGCCTCAAATGTTATGACAGTTACACAAGAGGCACAAACGCACCAACCTCCCAAAACCATACAAACTGACGAATTGGCATTTCCGTTAGCTATTCTTTTATTATAAAGCCTCAACTCTGTTTGGGGATTTATTTGCCAGGGAGTTCTCTTCCTATCTTGGCAAATTTCTGTATCCCTCATACTCTGAGGTTATATGCTGTTTGTCAATAATAAATTGTCAATAATCACCCGGTAGTCGAAGTGGTTGGCCGTAGACGAGTTCTGCACTAGCTGCATTGACGGCAGTTTTGTGCGTAGAACGGATACCTAACATCACTGTTGGTAGGGCTTCGATCCAGTCGAGTTCGGTGGCTGCTTTGATGGATGCTTTTAACTGTCTGTGGAAACGTTCGACCATCCCATTCGCGGCAGGGTGGTAGGCAGTAGTACGTATACGGTTGCAACCGAGTATACGCAGCATCTCACCAAAAGTGCTGGATTCGAATTGCGGTCCACGGTCGGTTGTCATGGTGGCAGGACAACCAAAACGTGATACCCAACCATCCATGAATGCTTTCACGATGGTTTTGGCGGTGACGTCGGCTATGGGAATGGCTTCGGGCCATCGTGTAAAACGATCGACTACTGTTAGCAAATAAACCTTACCTTGTGACGGTGGCAGTGGGCCTACGATGTCCACATGTACATGAGCGAATCTAGTACTAGGTTCGGTGAATTTGCCTAACGGTGCGGTGACGTGGCGATGGATTTTGGACTGCTGACATGCTAGGCATGCGCGTGTCCATAGTCTGATGTCGGTTTGCATACCGGGCCAGACATACCTAACCGCTATCAGCTTCGATGTAGCACGAATACCTGGATGTGATAGGCTATGCAATGCATCAAATACTAATTTCCTACAACTAACGGGTAGTAGTGGGCGCGGAAAAGTAGTTGTGATGTCGCAGAGGATAGTGCCCTCTGAATTGGCGATCGGCATGCGGCGTAGATTGAGTGCAGTCTTACGGCTCTCGTTGCAGAAATCCGGGTCATCGTTTTGAGCGGCGGCGATGTGGTCATAATCGATGACGGAAGTTGAACGGGACATGGTGTTGAGACGAGAGAGAGCGTCAGGCACTACATTGTCCGAACCTGAGATGTGTCGAATATCCGTCGAGAACTGAGATACGAAATCTAGGTGACGAACTTCTCTAGGCGAATGTCTTTGTGACTGGCTACGGAACGCATAAACTAATGGCTTATGGTCGGTGTAGACGGAAAATTGACGTCCTTCGAGGACATGTCGGAAATGACGAACGGCCGAGTAAATTGCAAGCAATTCACGACCGAACGTGCTATATCGAGTTTCGGCAGACAGAAGTCTGCGTGAAAAGAAAGCGAGTGGTCGCCATTCTTTACGGTCGAGTTGTTGAAGAACTCCACCGAGAGCGTTGTCGGAAGCGTCGACAGCAATGCTAAGTTGTGCTTGAGGGTCGTAATGATGCAGTTGTACTGCATTTGCTAGGGCCTCTTTCGTTGCGTCGAAAGCGGTGATGGCTGTTTCGTCAAGCTCAACTGCTGCCTTAGAGTTGCCTCGTAGTAAATCGGTTAATGGTCTCATTAGGTCTGCGCAATGTGGTAGAAAACGACGGTAGTAGTTTACCATGCCATTGAACCGGCGTATAGCTGCCTGGTTTGTAGGAATAGGAAAGTCTCGAATAGCTTGGACTTTCTCCGGCAATGGTTCAATACCATTACTGCTAACAAGATGACCTAAGAATTCTAACGAATCCTGACCAAAAAGACATTTGTCGGCATTGACAGTGATGTTGTTAGAATTTAGACGTTCGAAAACTAACTGGAGATGTACCTTATGTTCCGCTTCAGATGCGCTTGCGACTAGAATATCGTCGATGTATAGATAAACGAAGTCTAATTCACGTAGGACGGAATCCATAAATCGCTGGAAAGTTTGTGCGGCATTGCGGAGACCAAATGGCATGCGGAGAAATTCGAATAGGCCAAATGGGGTGATGACAGCGGTTTTGGGAACATCTTCAGCAGCGACTGGAATCTGGTGATAGGCACGTACCAGATCAATTTTAGAGAACATACAGGTACCATGTAGGCTAGCCGTAATGTCCTGAATGTGTGGCACCGGGTAGCGATCCGGCACGGTGCTGTTGTTCAGCATGCGGTAGTCACCACATGGCCGCCAGTCTCCTGACTTTTTAGGCACCATGTGGAGAGGTGATGACCATGGGCTCTGCGATGGACGGACGATTCCAAGCTCAAGCATGTGCTCAAACTCAGCTTTAGCTATCTTAAGCTTATCGGTGCTTAAGCGTCGAGCCCTGGCGTAGACTGGTGGGCCTCTTGTTTCTATGTGGTGCATGGTGGCGCTAGTTGCGTCGTTGATATGCGTCGAAGCATGAAACAAGGATGGAAAATTCTCAACCAGGTCGTTCCAGGGAGAATTTGATACTTTCGCGAGGTACATGGGACTGATTGATTCATTATGAGCCAAAATCCCAGTAACAGAAAGTGTTGTGTTTTGATCGATAAGTCGACGGTTGCGTGCGTCGACCAATAGGTTGAAATTGTCTAGGAAATCGATGCCTATGATGGCCATCTGGACGTCGGCGATTAAGAACACCCATCGGAAGGTGCGTCTTAAACCTAAATCAAGTGTCACGGGACGTTGTCCATAAACCTTAATTCTGCTGCCGTTTGCAGCGCGCAAGTTGTTAGTAACAACTTGTTGACTACGGTCAAGTGAACTTGGGGGGAAAACGCTGACTTCCGCTCCCGTATCTACTAAATACCTAGTTCCCGTGGAACGATCGGCTATGTAGAATAAGCGACTGTTTTGACCAGCAGCGTTCGTCGCAGCTACGTGCTGGTTTATCCGTTTCCCTGAACCTTTTTAGAGAAGGAACAAGGCGGTCGGCAATTACGGGCTTCATGACGGAATTCCTTGTGAAACCAACAAATTCCATCATTTTCAGAGTTGACGGACCGCGTACGAGACTTGGATGACCGCCGGTCACGTCTGGTGGACCTCGAACGGTTACGACGGAACTTAAGGCTTTGAATCTGACGAGTCAGTTCGTCAACCTTAAGGCTAAGTTGCGCTGTGTCCTCATTGGACGTAGATGCTACGTTGGACACGCGTGGACCTAACGTCTCCCAGATGCGGTCGGCTTGTTCAGCCGCTTGAGATAACGGGACGTTAGTGGCGACGTTGAGAATAACCTGCATTTCGCGAGGTAACCTTTGCGTCCAAATCTCACGCAGGAAAGCGTCATCCTTGTGGGATTCGCCAGCCAAACGTTGCATCTCGCGCAACAATTGTGACGGCTTTCTGTCGCCTAACTCTGTTTGGCCAAGTAACTTCGCGATGCGTTGGTGATCAGACAAACCAACGCGCTTGATGACAGCTGCCTTGAGGGCAGTATAAGATTTGTCATCAGCATCCACCAAATCCTCAACTTCATCAAGGATATGGGGAGGCAACGCTGCTATCACGTGATGGAACTTAGTAAGTTCCAATGTGATACCACGTAATGCGAACTTGGCTTCGAACTGGGCGAACCATGCTCGGGGGTTGGACTCCTTAAACGGCGCAATTGGGACGAAAAGTGCATTTACTGATACGTCATTCATATTTATTAAATGAATAAATGAATAACTAGCAAAATATGGTTAAAAAAAACTGAAAATATTTGTTTTTTTAAATACCGGTTCGCTAAACCGGTTTATCACAATGACGTACGCTAAGTAAATGACTATGTTGATAAGGTTAAGATAACCTTACGGACACGTAACGAATAAATATATATAAAACGGAACGGACTCACCAAAATGTTTGAATCACGTCGGGCTCACCAATTTTAGTGCGCGCGTTATACACTAATAAGCGGTAAGTCGTTCCGCGGTCTTGGCAAGTTTACAAACCGTTGATTGGACCAAATAATTGAGAAGACGGATTTGAGATATGCAGAAAAATATATTGCTATATTTTACAAGACCCGTTACGCTAAAGGACACCGTTTGACGCGATCAAATGATAGGGAGCAGAGAGGACCAACCACACGCAGTGCGAAGCAGTTGATTTGTGCAGACCGCTATTTTATAGCGGATCTGATGGACATGCGTTTAAACAAACAAAACACCAATCATACAAATAGATGTAATAAACAACTTAGGCATTATGTACAATTGGGTTATTGTTATTTGGTTGGATTTTATCTATCCTACAGTTGGGGAAACCTAGGCCACTACATAGCCCTCCTCTTAGAAGAGGAACTATGAAAGTGACGCTTCGGATCTACGGTTGAGGATATCCTGTGCGCCGGCCAGCCTTCTGCGCGACCAGACATAGTTTCACTACACCTGATGCAGCTGCTGGGGGAGTACCAATGCACACAGAGCTTAGCGGGCTCCCACCCGATCCTCCCTTAACGGTGTCCAAACGATAAAAACGAAGGGAATGTTCATATAACGGAGAAATATTTGTCCCGGTAGACAGCACCCTCAAGTCGTCCGGTCCCACGAATATGAAACAAAATAAACACTGGTTAGTATACGAAAAAATGTGTGCAAAACGAACAGACTAATGCGTAGTCTGGAAAAACTGTTTTCGAGTGTTTTTTTTTGTTTGTTTTCAGATATAACTGAAAGTGTTTCGTTTTTTTAAATATATATACATACATGAAGTATCTTAACTACATTTAGAAATAACGCACACACTCAAGAAAACGTTTCGGGAAATGCACTTTGCGACCAGTGCGCGTTTTAGGTGGAGACCGGGGTGGTGCAGCGGGTGTAGGTGTTGGGATCGGGACGTGTACCGTAATTGGGCACGGTAAAGGAGAGTTATCTCCGCTTGGATCCGATGCGTTATCGGATCGATTTATGTCGTTGTCCAGGTAAGCGACCTTAAGGCGATCGATGCTTACGGTGTCGCGCTTACCATTTTTGTCGAGTATAAAACCGCGTTCTAATCGTTTAATTACTCTAAACGGTCCTTCGTAAGGACGTTCTAATGGACGGCGGACGGAGTCGATTCGGACAAATACGTGGGTGCACGTTTTTAAGTCGTCAGGAAGATGTGTCTTTGACGATTGAGGACGAGGGGCGGTCGGTTGAAGTTGACGCATTTGTGCTGCCAAACGCCGTGCGTAGGTAGCACTAAACGCGAGTGTCGTTGTTGACGGTGTGAAGTAATCACCCGGTAGTCGAAGTGGTTGGCCGTAGACGAGTTCTGCACTAGCTGCATTGACGGCAGTTTTGTGCGTAGAACGGATACCTAACATCACTGTTGGTAGGGCTTCGATCCAGTCGAGTTCGGTGGCTGCTTTGATGGATGCTTTTAACTGTCTGTGGAAACGTTCGACCATCCCATTCGCGGCAGGGTGGTAGGCAGTAGTACGTATACGGTTGCAACCGAGTATACGCAGCATCTCACCAAAAGTGCTGGATTCGAATTGCGGTCCACGGTCGGTTGTCATGGTGGCAGGACAACCAAAACGTGATACCCAACCATCCATGAATGCTTTCACGATGGTTTTGGCGGTGACGTCGGCTATGGGAATGGCTTCGGGCCATCGTGTAAAACGATCGACTACTGTTAGCAAATAAACCTTACCTTGTGACGGTGGCAGTGGGCCTACGATGTCCACATGTACATGAGCGAATCTAGTACTAGGTTCGGTGAATTTGCCTAACGGTGCGGTGACGTGGCGATGGATTTTGGACTGCTGACATGCTAGGCATGCGCGTGTCCATAGTCTGATGTCGGTTTGCATACCGGGCCAGACATACCTAACCGCTATCAGCTTCGATGTAGCACGAATACCTGGATGTGATAGGCTATGCAATGCATCAAATACTAATTTCCTACAACTAACGGGTAGTAGTGGGCGCGGAAAAGTAGTTGTGATGTCGCAGAGGATAGTGCCCTCTGAATTGGCGATCGGCATGCGGCGTAGATTGAGTGCAGTCTTACGGCTCTCGTTGCAGAAATCCGGGTCATCGTTTTGAGCGGCGGCGATGTGGTCATAATCGATGACGGAAGTTGAACGGGACATGGTGTTGAGACGAGAGAGAGCGTCAGGCACTACATTGTCCGAACCTGAGATGTGTCGAATATCCGTCGAGAACTGAGATACGAAATCTAGGTGACGAACTTCTCTAGGCGAATGTCTTTGTGACTGGCTACGGAACGCATAAACTAATGGCTTATGGTCGGTGTAGACGGAAAATTGACGTCCTTCGAGGACATGTCGGAAATGACGAACGGCCGAGTAAATTGCAAGCAATTCACGACCGAACGTGCTATATCGAGTTTCGGCAGACAGAAGTCTGCGTGAAAAGAAAGCGAGTGGTCGCCATTCTTTACGGTCGAGTTGTTGAAGAACTCCACCGAGAGCGTTGTCGGAAGCGTCGACAGCAATGCTAAGTTGTGCTTGAGGGTCGTAATGATGCAGTTGTACTGCATTTGCTAGGGCCTCTTTCGTTGCGTCGAAAGCGGTGATGGCTGTTTCGTCAAGCTCAACTGCTGCCTTAGAGTTGCCTCGTAGTAAATCGGTTAATGGTCTCATTAGGTCTGCGCAATGTGGTAGAAAACGACGGTAGTAGTTTACCATGCCATTGAACCGGCGTATAGCTGCCTGGTTTGTAGGAATAGGAAAGTCTCGAATAGCTTGGACTTTCTCCGGCAATGGTTCAATACCATTACTGCTAACAAGATGACCTAAGAATTCTAACGAATCCTGACCAAAAAGACATTTGTCGGCATTGACAGTGATGTTGTTAGAATTTAGACGTTCGAAAACTAACTGGAGATGTACCTTATGTTCCGCTTCAGATGCGCTTGCGACTAGAATATCGTCGATGTATAGATAAACGAAGTCTAATTCACGTAGGACGGAATCCATAAATCGCTGGAAAGTTTGTGCGGCATTGCGGAGACCAAATGGCATGCGGAGAAATTCGAATAGGCCAAATGGGGTGATGACAGCGGTTTTGGGAACATCTTCAGCAGCGACTGGAATCTGGTGATAGGCACGTACCAGATCAATTTTAGAGAACATACAGGTACCATGTAGGCTAGCCGTAATGTCCTGAATGTGTGGCACCGGGTAGCGATCCGGCACGGTGCTGTTGTTCAGCATGCGGTAGTCACCACATGGCCGCCAGTCTCCTGACTTTTTAGGCACCATGTGGAGAGGTGATGACCATGGGCTCTGCGATGGACGGACGATTCCAAGCTCAAGCATGTGCTCAAACTCAGCTTTAGCTATCTTAAGCTTATCGGTGCTTAAGCGTCGAGCCCTGGCGTAGACTGGTGGGCCTCTTGTTTCTATGTGGTGCATGGTGGCGCTAGTTGCGTCGTTGATATGCGTCGAAGCATGAAACAAGGATGGAAAATTCTCAACCAGGTCGTTCCAGGGAGAATTTGATACTTTCGCGAGGTACATGGGACTGATTGATTCATTATGAGCCAAAATCCCAGTAACAGAAAGTGTTGTGTTTTGATCGATAAGTCGACGGTTGCGTGCGTCGACCAATAGGTTGAAATTGTCTAGGAAATCGATGCCTATGATGGCCATCTGGACGTCGGCGATTAAGAACACCCATCGGAAGGTGCGTCTTAAACCTAAATCAAGTGTCACGGGACGTTGTCCATAAACCTTAATTCTGCTGCCGTTTGCAGCGCGCAAGTTGTTAGTAACAACTTGTTGACTACGGTCAAGTGAACTTGGGGGGAAAACGCTGACTTCCGCTCCCGTATCTACTAAATACCTAGTTCCCGTGGAACGATCGGCTATGTAGAATAAGCGACTGTTTTGACCAGCAGCGTTCGTCGCAGCTACGTGCTGGTTTATCCGTTTCCCTGAACCTTTTTAGAGAAGGAACAAGGCGGTCGGCAATTACGGGCTTCATGACGGAATTCCTTGTGAAACCAACAAATTCCATCATTTTCAGAGTTGACGGACCGCGTACGAGACTTGGATGACCGCCGGTCACGTCTGGTGGACCTCGAACGGTTACGACGGAACTTAAGGCTTTGAATCTGACGAGTCAGTTCGTCAACCTTAAGGCTAAGTTGCGCTGTGTCCTCATTGGACGTAGATGCTACGTTGGACACGCGTGGACCTAACGTCTCCCAGATGCGGTCGGCTTGTTCAGCCGCTTGAGATAACGGGACGTTAGTGGCGACGTTGAGAATAACCTGCATTTCGCGAGGTAACCTTTGCGTCCAAATCTCACGCAGGAAAGCGTCATCCTTGTGGGATTCGCCAGCCAAACGTTGCATCTCGCGCAACAATTGTGACGGCTTTCTGTCGCCTAACTCTGTTTGGCCAAGTAACTTCGCGATGCGTTGGTGATCAGACAAACCAACGCGCTTGATGACAGCTGCCTTGAGGGCAGTATAAGATTTGTCATCAGCATCCACCAAATCCTCAACTTCATCAAGGATATGGGGAGGCAACGCTGCTATCACGTGATGGAACTTAGTAAGTTCCAATGTGATACCACGTAATGCGAACTTGGCTTCGAACTGGGCGAACCATGCTCGGGGGTTGGACTCCTTAAACGGCGCAATTGGGACGAAAAGTGCATTTACTGATACGTCATTCATATTTATTAAATGAATAAATGAATAACTAGCAAAATATGGTTAAAAAAAACTGAAAATATTTGTTTTTTTAAATACCGGTTCGCTAAACCGGTTTATCACAATGACGTACGCTAAGTAAATGACTATGTTGATAAGGTTAAGATAACCTTACGGACACGTAACGAATAAATATATATAAAACGGAACGGACTCACCAAAATGTTTGAATCACGTCGGGCTCACCAATTTTAGTGCGCGCGTTATACACTAATAAGCGGTAAGTCGTTCCGCGGTCTTGGCAAGTTTACAAACCGTTGATTGGACCAAATAATTGAGAAGACGGATTTGAGATATGCAGAAAAATATATTGCTATATTTTACAAGACCCGTTACGCTAAAGGACACCGTTTGACGCGATCAAATGATAGGGAGCAGAGAGGACCAACCACACGCAGTGCGAAGCAGTTGATTTGTGCAGACCGCTATTTTATAGCGGATCTGATGGACATGCGTTTAAACAAACAAAACACCAATCATACAAATAGATGTAATAAACAACTTAGGCATTATGTACAATTGGGTTATTGTTATTTAGTTGGATTTTATCTATCCTACAGTTGGGGAAACCTAGGCCACTACAACTGGATATGTTTCATGTTTCATGTTCTTCAAAGGCAGGGGGTTGACCGTATAAGCCCGCTCACTCCGGACATATTGCTCCATTGCTGAGGATCAGTTTTGGCGCCACATATCGCGTAGGTAGTAGTCCAGACGGCGTTTGAAAATATCGTCGTCTTTCTCTTCCACCACGGCATCAGGAAGTGCGTTCCATTGGTTCACTGAACGTCGTGAAAGGCGATAGTTCCTGGAGATCTTCCCACCGTGTTGCTTGGGCAAAATAAGCCGATGGCCGCGCCCTTGATCGGAATTCCTGAGGGGGAAGTCGGATTGTAGTGTGTTTCCGAAGTCCCCTCGGATGATCCTTCGAACCGTAATCATGTCCCCCTCAGCCGGCGGTAGCTTTGTGGAAACAGATTTAGCTCTGTTAGCCTCTCAAGGTAGCTCAGGGATGAGATGCCTACAACCATACGCGTTGCTGCCCGTTGCACCCGTTCAATTGAATCCATTTCACCTTTTGTGCACGGGAATACAGCCGACCCTCCGTATTCAAGCCTCGGTCGCACATGGGAAGCGTAGAGTACCTTGAAAGCCGTTGGTGATAGCTTCGAGAAGGATCGCCGGATGGCCCCGAGGATTGCTCTGGCTGAGTTGCAGGCACAAGTGGTATTTAACGCCGTTTTTAAATTATCCGCAACAACAATTCCAAGGTCCCGTTCACCTCGACTTATGTCGAGCAAGGTTCCTCCCATGTGGTACGCCCCCAACGTCGAATTCCGGCCGATGTGGATGTACTTGCATTTGGACGCATTAACCGGGAGGAGCCAGGTGTTCGTCCAAGTTATGAGCTTGTCAAGGTTCTCCTGTAAATCAGGGGTCTCCCCATTCACGACAACGTCCCATAGTTTGATATCGTCCGCGTAGACCAGGCACGGACACGTCAGAGTACCTAGCAGGTCGTTGAGATATGTCAAGAATAGGGTCGGTCCTAGAACTGAACCTTGAGGTACTCCACTGGAAACTGGACGCTCTAGGGAACACACACCTTGGACACGCACATTGTAGGTTCTTCCAAACAAAAAGTCCCCGATCCATTTGAGTGTTTGGCTGTGAACCCCATAGCATTTGAGTTTCAGTAGAAGCCTACGATGCGGCTTTGCTGAAATCAATGGAGATTACATCAATGTCAAGCCCCCGCGCTCTGGCGTCTACCCAACGTTCACGCGCATTTAGTAGGTTTGTCAGACATGACCGTTTCTGCCTGAACCCATGTTGAGCATTGTGAAGACAACCGTTAGTTTCCAGAAATTGAAGTAGCCGCCGGTTGATGACCTTCTCCATCAGTTTACCCACGACTGAAGTCAGGCTGACTGGGCGGTAGTTAACTGGCAACTTCTTGTTCCCCGACTTGAACATTGGACTTACCGTAGCAAGTTTCCAGTCATTCGGAAGACAACCCTTCCTTAAGGAGATATTGAAAAGTCGAGTCAGTGCTGGGACTAACACACTGGCTAACTCTTTGATCACGAAAGGATGTAAGCCGTCAGGCCCAGGTGCTTTTGTTGGGTTGATGTTGCGGATGGGCTGAAGAACCTCGTCTTTTGATATCAACTTCTCCATCAGAGTAGCTTCGGTGAAATGGACGCATGATGGTAGGCCCCCGGTTTCATGCACATAGGCGGAACCGTAATGGTCTGCAAACGCTTCAGCCTTGTCCTTGTCAAGTTCGGAAGGTCCCAGTGCAGTGTGGATAGCGGGTATACCATTGTTTGCACGGGTTCTCTT
>JAOPUL010270647.1:0-34177 GCA_027564515.1 Octopus rubescens | reverse complement strand
GGTTACCTTGTTTATACAAGCATGACTTTTGAGTATATTTTTGATTACAAGCCAGGGCAGGTGTATTGGTGTACTGCTGATGTCGGGTGGATTACAGGACACTCGTATATCGTTTATGGCCCTTTATCGGTTGGTGCAACCGTATTGATGTTTGAGGGAGTGCCAAATTACCCGGATTTCAAAAGATGGGGGCAAATCATAGAGCGGTATGCAGTCAATATTTTTTATACAGCGCCAACAGCTATTCGTTCACTCATGGTACAGGGTGAGGAAGTTTTTGCAGGCTGTGATCTCAGTAGCCTAGAACTACTCGGTAGCGTTGGTGAACCTATAAACCCTGAGGCATGGAATTGGTACCATAAGGTGATAGGCGACAGTCGATTACCAATTGTTGATACTTGGTGGCAAACAGAGACGGGTGGAATTCTTATTACTCCTCTTCCTGGTGCAACCGATCTCAAACCAGGATCGGCAACCAACCCATTTTTTGGCATTCGTCCCGCTTTGGTTGATGCTGAAGGCAAAATACTTGAAGGAGAGGCAGATGGCAATCTGGTCATACTCGACAGTTGGCCTGGTCAAGGTCGCAGTATTTGGGGCAACCATCAGCGATTTGTAGACACATATTTTTCAGCGTACCCTGGTTGTTACTTTACTGGTGATGGGGCAATGCGCGATAAAGATGGCTACTATTGGATTACTGGTAGGGTTGATGATGTACTCAATATATCAGGACATAGGCTTGGTACTGCTGAAATAGAAAGTGCGCTAGTGTCGCACGATTATGTCGCAGAAGCAGCGGTTGTTGGCTTCCCGCATGATATAAAAGGTCAAGGTATATACGCCTATGTTACTTTAGTGAATGATTGCCCCGTAGCGGCAGATGACGCACTATGCAAAGAGCTTGTTCAGTTGGTTCGTAAAGAAATTGGACCGATTGCAACCCTTGATAAACTGCAATGGGCACCGCAATTACCAAAAACACGGTCAGGAAAAATCATGCGCCGTATATTGCGTAAAATTGCAGCGGATGAATACGATCAACTCGGTGATACATCAACACTTGCTGATGCTGCTGTTGTTGAGCAACTGATTGCTGATCACAAACGACTATAAAATCCCTCAAACCGAAAAGGAACATTTTTTGATGGACGGAGAGCAACTACAACAACTTGCCGAAGATACGCTCGCCTATGCCAAAAGCAAAGGGGCGAGTGATGGTATTGTCAGGCTCAGCCTCGATAAATCACTAGAAGTACAAGTTCGACAGCAACTTGTTGAGCACATTCAACTACATGAACAAACAGGCGCAAGCATTACCGTTTATCGAGGAAAAAAAAGTGGTTCATCATCGGTGAATCAATTAAAAAAAGAGGCGTTACAGCAGGCAGTTCATCGAGCGATTACTCAAGCTGGATTTGCGGAGGAGGATGCATTTTCTGGAGTTGCAGAAGAGCGTTATCTCGCACAAGATCGTCGTGATCTCGATTTGTATCATCCAACCACGGTCGACCAACAATACGCTATAGAAATGGCACTACAAGCGGAAAAAGAAGCTTTTGCTTACGATAATCGTATCGTTAATTCAGAAGGAGCTGCTTTTGATGCCGATGAATCTGTTAGTTGTTTAGCGACGAGCCGTTGCTTTAATCAAGTTGAAAAAGAAACAGCTTTTTCCATCAGTTGTTCAGTGATGGCAAAAGATGAGCAATCGCAGCAAGTGGACTATTGGTTTGATCGTAATCGCTCTTTATCGGCACTCGATAGCCCAGATACGATTGGCTTGAAAGCGGCAAAAAGAGCCTTAAGAAAGCTTGGTTCTCGTCCGATTACAACAGGGAAATATCCAGTATTACTGACTGCCGATATAGCAAAAGGCTACTGGTCATCACTGCTGTCGGCAATTAATGGTTCAGCAGTGTATCGCCAAGCAAGCTTTTTAGTGGATGACCTTCATAAGCAGCTTTTTCCAGATTGGCTGCAATTGATAGAGAATCCACATATGAAAGGATGCTTTGGTAGCGGTGATTTTGATGCCGAAGGCGTAGCAACAACAAAGAAGAATATCATTGAGCAGGGTCAACTCAAAACATGGCTGCTCGGTTGCTATGCAGCAAGAAAGCTAGATATGGAAACAACTGGTAATGCGGGCATGAGAGGAAACATCCTCGTACAAGGCAAAAGTGAAAGTTTTGATAGGCTCTGCCATATGCTTGGTACAGGGCTTATAGTCACTGATACTATGGGTAGTGGTAGCGATACTGTTACTGGTGATTTTTCCATTGGTGCTCAAGGCCTTTGGGTCGTTGATGGTCAAGTACAACACGCAGTAGAGGAAGTAACCATTGCTGCTCATCTTCGTGATATGTATGCGGGGCTGGTTGCTGTTGGCAGTGATATTGATACTCGTGGTTCTATCCAATGTGGTTCAGTGTTGCTTGATCAAATGACAGTAGGGGGCCATTGATGCATTTAGATGACCAAATCGCACTACTGACTCGCGGCTGTGAAGAGATTATTCCATCAGAAGAGTTACGCCGTAAGTTAAGCACTGGTCGTAAGTTGCGAGTGAAAGCTGGCTTTGATCCAACGGCAGCAGATCTACACTTAGGGCACTGTATCATGCTCAATAAAATGCGCCAATTTCAGCAGTTAGGGCACGATGTTTACTTCCTTATTGGGGATTTCACTGCCCGTATTGGTGATCCAACAGGGAAAAATGTCACCAGAAAACAGCTTTCTCAAGATGATATAGATAGCAATGCCGCAACCTATAAAAAACAAGTGTTTACCATGCTTGATGAAGCAACAACCCATGTTGTATACAACTCAAGTTGGACAAATGCACTAAGCCCAGCCGATATGATTGGTATTGCAGCACAATACAATGTTGCACGCATGTTAGAGCGAGACGATTTCAGCAAGCGTTATAAAGCCAATCAACCAATAGCCATACACGAATTTTTGTACCCATTGATGCAAGGCTATGATTCTGTTGCAATGCGTGCCGATATAGAGCTTGGTGGAACCGATCAAAAGTTTAATCTTCTGGTTGGTCGAGATTTACAGCGTCATGCAGGGCAAGAACCCCAAGTTGTTATGACCCTTCCGTTATTAGAGGGATTAGACGGCGTACAAAAAATGTCGAAATCACTCGATAATTACATAGGCATTACAGAAGAGCCACAGCAGCAGTTTGGCAAGGTTATGTCAATTTCAGATGATCTTATGTGGCGCTATTTTGAACTTGTCAGCAGCAAATCAAACGCTCAAATTCTACAGTATCGCGAAGCAATTGAGCAGGGCAGTAATCCACGAGACATCAAATATGAACTTGCACTTGATCTTGTAGAAACATTTCATGGCAAAGAGCAAGCGCAACAAGCAAAGCAAGCGTTTATCGACCGCTTCCAAAAAAAGCAAATGCCAGAAAATATCGATTATCAAACTATCGATGATAGCTCCATAGCCATTGCACAGTTACTCAAAAAACTCTCTCTCGTAACAAGCACATCGGAAGCACTGCGTATGATTCAACAAAGTGCCGTACGCCTTGATGGACAGCGTCTAGACAATGAAAAGCAAACATTCTCTAAGGGCGATAAGGGAGTATTACAGGTAGGAAAAAAGCGTATTAGTGGTTTTATCATTGAATAAAAAGAGTATAGAAAATGGATATTGCCGAAAATAAACAGCTCCGAGAGTTACTTGCTATAGTCATCAAAGGTGACGATCTTACTGCCGAACAAATGCATCAAGCCATGCAAGCAATTATGAGCGGGAAGTCGGACGAAATACTTATCAGCGCCTTCCTTGTTGCGTTACGCATGAAGGGTGAATCAATCACTGAAATTCGTGCAGCAGTTGAAGTCATGCGCCAACTCGCGGTAAAAGTTGAGCTTGGAAATTTGAGCGATCAGGTGATTGATATAGTCGGTACAGGTGGTGATGGTGCCGGCTTGTTTAATGTTTCTACAGCAAGTGCACTCGTCGCTGCTGCTGCTGGCTGTTATGTTGCCAAGCACGGCTCTAAGGCACAATCAGGCTCAACAGGAAGTGCTGATTTGCTAAGCCATGCTGGTGCAGTGCACGATATTCCTCTTGACTCAATGAAATCTCTGCTTGCCGATACCCATTTGTGCTTTATGTTTGCCCCACAATACCACCAGGCGATGCGCCATGTTGGCAAGGTGCGATCAACCATAGCCCAGCGAACCATATTCAACCTCCTTGGTCCTATGACAAACCCAGCAGGCGTTCAAAGACAGGTGATGGGTTGTTACGATAGCTTTTGGCTTGAACCACTGGCAAAAGTTTTTGCTGAACTAGGCAGTAAAAAAGTTGTACTTCTTCACTCGCAAGATGGGCTTGATGAAGTGAGCTTAGCAGCGCCGACACAACTCGTTTGGGCACAGGAAGGAAACATAAGCCACGCCACTATCTGCCCAGAAGATGCAGGTATAGCAAGCCGTAGCTGGCAATCATGCACAGTGCGCTCGGTAGAGCAAAGTTATGAGATTATTCAAAAAGCCTTGAGTGGAAAACACCAAGATGCAGCGGATTGCATTGCGTTAAACGCTGGTTTGGCAATGGTTGTTGCGAATAAAGCTAGTCATTTTTCTGATGGCGTTGAGTTAGCACAAAAGCATATTGCTGATGGATCAGCGTTATCAGTACTTGAGCACTATGTGGAAACAACCCAACGGCTTGCAGCGAACACGCCAAACTGAGTAACAAAGTGCATGGAAAACTATTTCACGCTTTTTCAAATCAATCGCAGTTATAGCGTTGATCTTGAAGATCTCCATAAGCGATTGATAAAGCTGCAAAAGCTATTGCATCCAGATAATATGATGAACAAAAGCCAGCAACAGCAGCAACTAGCACAAAATACCTCCGCTCGTATCAATCAAGGTTACGCAACACTTTGTGAGCCGCTTTCCAGAGCGCGTCATTTATTACAATTGTGTTGTAGTACACCAGTAAAAATCACCCACTCACCACAATGGTTAATGAAACAAATGCAATGTAATGAGCGTATTGAAGAAGCGATAAGCCAACAACAAATAATGGCGCTGACAGATGAGCTCACGCAAGAAAAGCAACAACTTGATGCACAGCTTGTACAAGTGTTTTCGCAACAAACGCCGACAGAGCAGCATTGCCAAGATGCGACCAAACTTGTCGATCAATACCAGTTTATACACAATGCACTGGAAAAGTGCCGTGCGAGGATAAAAAACTAATGGCACTACTACAAATTGCAGAACCAGGTGCTTCGGTAAAAGGAAACGCGCAAGTCATAGGTATTGACCTTGGCACTACGCACACGCTCGTTGCTCGAGTGGTTGATAACCAGCCAGTTATTATTGCCTCTTCATCTGGGGAAGAGTTGTTGCCATCAATCGTTGCTTTTAATGATGCAGGTGATGCCATAGTCGGTAGAAAAGCACTGGCATACCAGCAAGCGATAACATCAGTAAAGCGTTATATGGGTATAGCGAGCAGCAAACTTTCAAATTACCAAAAACAACAAGTCAATACCGAACAATCCATACCACGATTGCCAACCGCACAAGGGCTAAAAACGCCACAAGAACTATCGGCGTGTATCCTACAAGCTGTTAAACAGCGAGCACAAGCAGTGCTTGGTCAGGTTGATGGTGCAGTCATTACCGTTCCAGCATACTTTGATGATAGCCAAAGACAGGCGACAAAAGATGCGGCAAGACTTGCAGGAATCCCCGTACTACGCTTACTCAACGAACCAACAGCTGCAGCACTTGCCTATGGGTTAGAGCATCATAAAAAAGGCATTATTGCGGTTTATGATTTTGGCGGTGGAACCTTTGATCTTTCCATTTTACGCCTCGAAAAAGGCATATTTCAAGTGCTTTCGACAGCTGGTAATACCCAATTAGGTGGGGATGATTTTGATCGTGCGTTGGTAACAGCTATTCAACACAGCCATGCAATAACAATAGATATGCAGACGGCGAGAAAATTGAAAGAACAGCTGACAGAGCAGCCATCTATAGACTTTTCTCACATGGGCAGCAAGCAAAGTATAAGCAAAGAAGTGCTTGAGCAAGCAATAGCACCACTGATAGAGAAAACGATTGAGCTATGCCATAGCGCTATAACGGATGCAAAGCTGGCAATAGATGATATTGAGCACCTTGTATTGGTTGGCGGATCGACAAGAGTACCGCTTGTCAAAGCGATGCTTGCAAAAGTATTTTCTGATAAGGCAATACACGACCAGATGAACCCAGATACAACCGTTGCCATAGGAGCGGCGCTACAGGCCAATCGATTGGCAAATGGTGATACCACTAATCTTCTTTTAGATGTGTTGCCGTTATCACTCGGCATAGAAACAATGGGTGCTCTTGTCGAACGAATTATTCCCCGTAATACCACCATCCCAGTGACCAAATACCAAGATTTTACCACTTGGAAAGAAGGGCAAACCTCCATGCTTATCCATGTTCTGCAAGGTGAGAGAGATACAGTAGAAAATTGTCGCTCATTGACGAAGCTCACACTTGAAGGTATCCCAGCAAGAGCGGCTGGTGCGGCAAAGGTGCGGGTGACTTTCACAGTTGATGCTGATGGTATTTTACAAGTAACAGCGCAGGAACAATCCAGTGGTGTTACTGCACACATAACCGTAGAACCATCATCTGGACTGACGGAAGAGCATATCCGAACCATGATACAAGAAGCCTGGACTCAAGCCGAGCATGACAAGCAAGAAAGAAGCCTACAGCAAGCTACAGTTGAAGCGAGAAGACTCATTGAATCAACCGTTACGGCACTTGCTGAAGATGCTCAGCTACTTACAGAGCAGCAAAAACAAGCTATTGATAGTGCGGTACTTGCTACTCAAAAAGCTGTGGATGGTGTTGATACTGAACAAATAGAACAAGCAGCGCGGCAGCTTGAAGCAGTGACAAATGATTTTGCAACCAAGCGCATGGATAAAGCTATAGAAGCCGCATTAACGGGCACGAGTGTTGTTAGCGATGATAGAGCAGCAGAAACTATCAAAGCGAACGAATAGGGCTTGTGCGTAGCCAGAAGGAATAGCTGGAAGGGCATGGAGCATACAGCCCTCTCTATAAAACATACTATAAGCTAGTGGTATCTTCTTTTAGTATGGGGAGGTTCCTATAAGTAGCGTATTGCTTCACCCACTAATATCGGCTCCAACTTCTTGAGAGAATACGCCACTCGAAAGATAGCGGTCGCCACGGTCGCAAATAATAGTAACAATGGTCGCATTGTTGAGTTGCTTCGATAGTTGACATGCGGCCCATACATTACCGCCAGAAGAAACGCCACCAAAAATAGCTTCTTGCTGTGCGAGAAGGCGCATGGTTACAAGGGCATCTTCTTCGCGAACATCAAGGATACTATCGACCATTTGTTCATCAAATATTGCTGGCAAATATTCTTTTGGCCAGCGTCTGATTCCTGGAATAGATGATTCTCCATCTGGCTGTAAGCCAATGATTTGAATGTCTTTTTTTTGCTCTTTAAAAAATTTCGAGCATCCCATGATGGTGCCAGTAGTGCCCATAGAGCTAATAAAATGTGTGATAGCACCGTTTGTATCCTTCCAGATTTCTGGTGCTGTGGTCATATAGTGCGATTCATTATTGTCGGTATTTGCAAATTGGTTAAGGATTTTTCCTTTTCCTTGTTCAGACATGGCAATAGCAAGATCTCTGGCACCTTCCATTCCTTCTTCTTTGCTAACGAGTATGAGATCCGCACCGTAGGCAAGCATTCCAGATTTTCGCTCCTCTGTCGCGTTATCTGGCATGATGAGTATCATTTGGTAGCCCTTGAGTGCGGCCACCATAGCGAGTGCGATACCAGTATTACCGCTCGTTGCTTCAATAAGCGTATCGCCGGGAGAAATATCACCACGCTCTTCAGCTCTTTTGATCATATTGTGGGCCGGTCTATCTTTGACTGAACCAGCTGGATTATTGCCTTCAAGTTTGGCGAGTACGGTATTTCGCTTATTGGGATTGATTCGTTGCAGGGCGACAAGCGGAGTATTGCCTATAAAGTGATCTAAATGATGGATTTGCATGATGCTAGCCTGCTATTGTTTGGTACGCCTGATAAAAGTGTCGAGCAGTTCTTCCGCTGCTGCTCCCCTTGGTAAGAGCAAAGAGGCGAGCAGCTTTGTGTAGCTCTTGCCTGTCGCCAAGAAAGTCAGGAAAATAACTATCAACAATTTGCAAATAATCAGTAAAGCTCGTTTGGTAAAACGAGAGCGTGAGACCAAAGCGATCTGAAAGAGATATTTTTTCTTCCACAGCATCGCTATAGTGTATTTCGCCTGTCTCAGTTACTGTGGTTGAATCATTATCGCTATGGTGTTCTGGCACGAGATGGCGTCTATTTGAGGTGACATAGAGCAGGGTATTGCTCGGTGGTCGCTCGACAGAACCATCCAGCACGGTTTTCATTGCCATATAGGATTGATCATCCGAGTGAAAAGAAAAATCATCGCAGTAAATAATGAATTTATATGGTGAATCTCGTATGTCATCGACTATCTCTGCGAGGTTGTAAAGGTCGTATTTGAACACCTCTATCAGCCTCAGTTTGTGCTGCCGAAAGTTATTAAAAACTGCTTTTATGAGCGATGACTTTCCTGTACCTCTAGCACCCCACAGCAAGGCATTATTTGCTGGTTGTTCATTCAAGAGGCATTGTGTATTGTGCAATAGTGCTTGTTTTTGCTGCTCTATGCCTATCAGCGCATCAATGTTGATGGGATCAATATCACGAATTGCTCGTAGTGCGCTATTGTGCTGTCTCCACAATGCTGCATGTGTGTAGTTCCAGTCAATAGACATGTCATTCGCTAGTTAGTGGTGTTATTTTGATAGTTTTATCAATCAAGAAAAGTACTAGATAATAGCCGAGAGAACAACGGCGGTGTAGCCTTGTGACAAGAAATATGTGAAAACTTTTTAGATCTATCATCCCCAGTATGAAGAGGAATAGCGTCACTAGCTGAGTAGTTCAAGCATTATCCCAGCTGCGATAGCAGAACCGATAACTCCAGCAACATTTGGTCCCATAGCATGCATCAGCAAAAAGGTTTGCGGATTATTTTGTAAACCAACTTTGGTGACAACCCGTGCTGCCATAGGCACAGCAGATACTCCAGCAGCGCCTATCAATGGATTGATGGGGTTTTTGCTAAAAATATTCATGACCTTTGCCATAAGTACGCCAGATGCAGTACCTATAGAGAAAGCAAAAGCGCCAAGAGTTAATATTCCCATTGTTTCGGCACGCAAAAAAACAGGGGCGGCAAGTTTCGATCCAACGGCAAGACCAAGCAATATGGTCACTACATTGATAAGTGCATTTTGCGTGGTATCGCTCAATCTTTCAACAACGCCACATTCACGCATAAGGTTGCCAAAGCAAAACATGCCGAGTAGAGGAGCTGCTGATGGCAAAAATAGCGCAGTAAGAACAAGTAAGAGTAGCGGGAAGAGAATACGCTCCAAACGGGAAACATCACGCAATTGAGACATCTCTATTTGCCGCTCTTTTTTTGTTGTTAATAGGTTCATGACAGGCGGTTGGATGAGTGGCACCAGAGCCATATAAGAATATGCTGCAACGGCAATAGCACCAAGAAGTTCTGGGGCTAAACGGCTTGATAAATAAATAGCAGTAGGACCATCGGCACCACCAATAATTCCTATAGCGGCAGCTTGCTGCAAAGAGAAGGAAAAAATCCCTGCATGGTTGAGTATTACAGCACCAATAATGGTAACAAAAATACCAACCTGAGCCGCAGCGCCGAGTATGAGCATGGATGGTCGTGCAAGCAATGGTCCAAAGTCAGTCATTGCGCCGACTCCCATGAATATCAATAGTGGGAACAGTCCATTGCCTATACCCAATTCATAAAGAATATAGAGTAAACCGCCAGCTTCGGTAAGCCCAGAATTGGGTATATTGCTTAGCAGTCCACCGAACCCTATAGGTACCAGCAACAATGGTTCAAACTTTCTTCCTATAGCGAGGTAAAGTAGTAACAGACACAGAAAAATCATCAATATCTGCCCGCTTTGGAGCGACCACAAGCCTGTGGCTTGCCACAGAGAGAGAAGTTTATCTGTCATTGCAAGTAGACCAATGGCTGACCTGTTTGTACTTGCACGCCGCTTTGTATGGCAATGGAACTCACTGTGCCGGGGGCGTTAGCCTTGACTTCGGTTTCCATTTTCATGGCTTCAAGAATACAAATAACATCACCAGTGCTAACAGTCGCACCTGCTGCTACGCAAATATCAATAATTGTTCCAGTCATAGGGGCACATATGGCTTTTGCTTCGCCTTGTTGTTGGGTATTTGTGGCTGCTGGCGGTGCCGATGCTGCTGATGCCGATGCTGCTGATGCCGATGCTGCTGATGGTGATGCCGATGCTTCACCACCTGGATGCACTTCAACATCAAACCAAGCGTCGGCTACTTTTACTCTATAGCTTCCGGCGCTTTCGTTGGCTGTTGGGTTCGCTGCTATGGGCTCTGGAGCTTGTGCCGATTCGATTGGCTCAAAAGCATCAGGGTTCTGCCTGTTTTTAAGAAAATGAATGCCTGGTTGAGGAAAAAGTGCGTAGATAAGTACATCTTCGATCAGGTTATCTGCGAGCGATAACTGCTCTTCTGCAGCAATGGACTGTAGTTTCTTCGTTAGTTTTTTTATTTCTGGTTGAAGATCATCAGCAGGGCGGTGTGTGATGGGTTCTGCATCACCAAGTACTTGAGTTTTCAAGTGCTGTGCTATTGGTGCTGGTGTTGCGCCGTATTCACCACGGATAATTGCAGATGTTTCTCGAGACAAGGTTGTATAAGGCTTATCGGCAAGCACATTGAGTACTGCTTGTGTACCAACGATTTGAGATGTTGGAGTAACGAGGGGTAAGTATCCAAGATCTTTTCGTACACGGGGGATTTCTACTATGACATCATCCATTTTATCGAGCGCGTTTTGCTCTTTGAGTTGGCTTTCTAGGTTTGTGAGCATACCGCCAGGCACTTGTGCTGTGAGTATGCGTGGATCAATGCCTTTGAGTGAACCTTCAAAACGAGCATATTTTTTACGAACTTCACGAAAATAAATAGCGATTTCTTCAAGTTTTTGCATATCAATCGCTGTTGTTCTTGATGTGCCTTCAAGCATTGCGATAGCTGTTTCTGTAGCAGTGTGCGAATAGGTTTGACTCAAAGATGAAATAGCGGTATCAAGAACATCGGCACCAGCTTCAGCAGCTTTTAAGAGCGTTGCTGTTGATAATCCAGTTGTAGCGTGACAATGAATATGTATAGGTAACGAAGTTGCTTTTTTGAGCGCACTCACAAGCTCAAAGGCTTGAGAAGGGGAAAGCAAACCAGACATATCTTTAATGGCGAGCGAGTCAATGCCCATTTCCTGTTGCTGCTGCGCAAGCTCAACCCAATGTTGCAGATTGTGTACAGGGCTTATAGTGAAGCTCAGTGTTCCTTGGGCATGACCACCGACTTTTTTTACTGACTGTATCGATGATTGCAGGTTTCTGGTATCGTTGAGTGCATCAAATATGCGAAATACCTCTACACCATTGGCATAAGCTCGCTCGACAAACGAAGCGACAACATCATCGGCATAATGCCTGTAACCGAGGAGATTTTGTCCCCTTAACAGCATTTGCTGCTTGGTTTTAGGCATCGCCTTTTTGAGCTCACGAATTCGCACCCAAGGATCTTCACCAAGAAAGCGAATACAGCTATCAAAAGTAGCGCCACCCCAAGATTCAATAGACCAAAATCCAATTTGATCCATTTTTTCGGCAATAGGAAGCATATCATCTAAGCGCATACGCGTTGCAAGCAACGATTGATGTCCATCTCGTAACGCTAGTTCAGTTATACCTATGGGTTGTGTAGTCATTCGTTCTCTCTTTTATCGCTGTTGTTTGGTATGATGAATGCAGGCCGCTACTATAGCTGCTTGCCGCTGATCATTCATTTGGGTGGGGATGCTCGTCGTGCTAGGAGCAGTGATTTCTACAGGCGCGATGCGCATTGCAACGAGTGACATGCACTTGATACTGGCCACAAGCAATGAAAGAAAAGTAAAGACGAATCCTATACCAATAGCGCTAATAATAATAGCCGTTTCGAGCAATCTACTCCCCCTAACAAAAAGTTGCACTATTATAAGAGTATCACACCGTTAGATAGCGCATTGTTACATGGAATCTTTTTTATGCTGAACGACATTTCTTTGTCAAAAACACTCATGCTGGCATCTGGTAATAGTGGAAAACTTGCAGAATTTCAGGCTGTTTTTCAGCCTATGGGCTTTACATTGCTTGATCAAAAAAGCCTTTCAATTCAGGCAGCCGATGAATCCGCAGCATCATTTGTAGAAAATGCATTACTCAAGGCAAGGCACTGTGCCTCTTACTGCGATTATCCTGTTTTAGCTGATGATTCAGGTCTTTGCGTTCCAGCACTTCACCACGCACCAGGAATACACTCTGCTCGCTACGCTGGTGAACACGGTGATGACAAAGCGAACATTCATAAACTCCTTGATACAATGTCGCATATGAAAGATAGCGAGCGCGACGCTTTTTTTTATTGCTGCCTTGTACTGATTCGTGATAGGCACGATCCTGTACCTATGATATGCGAAGCCTATTGGTGGGGCAGTATTGCCACAGAAGTGAAAGGTAATGATGGATTTGGTTACGATCCGATATTTCTCCCTCATGAATACCAGCAGCGTAGTGCCGCACAATTACAAATAGCGCAAAAGAATTCCATCAGTCATCGTGGAAAAGCCATAAAACAACTAGTAAAGGCACTCAAAAAACAGCCTTTCGAACAAAAGGAGGTATTGTGAGTAATCTACTTTCGGTCGATGCTTGTAGTGATGGGCAACGACTCGACAACTTCTTGCTGAAACACTTTCGTCATGTGCCTCGATCGCTCATTTATAAGCTCGTTCGCAGTGGTCAGATACGCGTCAATAGTGGAAGATGCAAAGTATCATCACGATTGGTAGTAGCTGACAGCGTACGGCTACCGCCACAACTTACTGCTAAAAGCCGTTCAATACCGCAATTGACCGATACACAAAAGCAGCGGATATTGAGTGGGATATTTTACCAAGACGAAGAGCTTATTGCATACGATAAACCAGCAGGGCAGTCGGTACACGCTGGTACGGGGCATGGATACGGGCTAATAGAGGCATTACGCAGTTGTTTTGAAGATGCCTCGCAAATTGACCTTGTTCATAGAATAGATCGTCTGACATCAGGCTGTGTACTTATTGCTAAAACGGCGGCTATGCGTAATAGCCTGCAAGCATGTTGGCGTTTACAACAAGTACAAAAAACCTATATTACTTTGGTACATGGCGCATGGCCTACGAAACTAACAAAGATAGACAAACCACTGCTTGCGGCGACTATCAATGATTCGACTCGTGTGCTGGTTGATCAAAATGGAAAAAAATCGGTAACTATGGTAAAAGTGCTTGGTTATCACCAGCTTGCGCATACAACGCTGAGCTTATTGCAACTACAGCCACAGACAGGTAGGATGCACCAATTACGGGTACATTGCCAATCAGCAGGTTATCCCATACTCGGCGATCCGCTATACCAAAATAAACAAGAATCAATATGGGCGAATAGACATAGTCCATCGCCAAGAATGTACCTTCATGCCCACCAACTCATAGTACCGAAAGCGGTACATTCTCACCACACCTTCACAGCACCAGCCAAACAGTGGAGCGATGAATTGAGGGCGATTACAGGCTAGCGGAACTCAGAGTTGATGACTCTAAAACGACCATCATGAAATATTTTTTTCATGCCATCTATTACAAAAAGAGGCAACATAAAGAAACAAATCCCTATAATTTTCCAACATTTTTGTAACTGTGTACGGTTTTTGCCGTAACTGCGTATAAGTGACTTTGAGTGGCAGAGCGGCATTGTGCTGCGCGGTTGTTATCTTTCATTGGTGATAGATGTATAAGTGACAGGTATAATGTTACGGCAATACATTCATTGATATATAATTGACATCCAGTTACCTTTGTTATAAAAAAAGAACTGTATAGAGTTTGGGTCGCAGATAGTTAAGGCATGAGTTCTTTAAACTATACTTAAGCGAGTGGTTTATTGTCATGACAAAAGTTATTTTAGTGTTATTTCTAGGGGTTATCTTCTCTGCTTGTAGCAGCTCTGGAAAATCTAGCAGCCTATATCGCCACTCAAAGGATGATGCCTCATCACCTTGGGTGATTGAGTTCAATCTATTTCGTAGAGAGTTAAGAAAAGGAAAAATGAATAATGATGCATGGATGTAAAATGCAAGCGATTGTAAATAGAGCTTTGTTGTTACTATTATCTTCGTTTGTTCTTGTCGCTTGTGGTGTTGAAAAAACCGTTGGTGATGATGGTATTGATCTTTTGAAGCCAGACGAAAAGAGACTCGTTGCAAAGTCTCCAGAAAATCCTCACCTAGAAAAAAAAGATGATGGAGTTTTAGTTAGTTGGTCCGTCGTTGCTGGAGCTGAATTTTACGAAGTCTATCGTCACTCAGAGAACAACCCTAAAGAAGCAAAAAAGGTAGCCGATAATATTGTTGCGATTGATAACGCTACTAGAGTCAGCTACGATGATAGTAGCATCGCTGATGGTTATTATAGAACCTATTATTATTGGATTAAAGCTTGCTATGTAAATGTTTGTTCAGAATTTCCTGTTTCATCGCTTACGATAACCTTTTTACCTGATGCTCCTGAGTCACTGACTGCGAAAGCAAAAGCGAATCAATCAAAGCTAGAAGCTGTAGAACTTGAGTGGGAACAAGGCTCTGAAACTGATACTTTTGAAATACACAGAGGTACAAGTAAGCAACTATCTGTAGCAAGATTACTGGCATCACAATCAAGAAAAGATGGTGTTTTTTATGAAGATAGTAGTATTGAAGGTGGCGTTCATTACTATTATTGGGCCAGATCTTGCAATTCGGCCGGTTGCTCAGCTTACAGTCTTCCAACCGACATTTTACTTCCTCCCACCAATACAGGTGGAGATATAAATGCAATGGTTCGTCAAGGTGCTGTTGTCATACAATGGAAAGGCAATTCTACTGGTCGTTTTGACATTTATCGTGGCACAACAATAGAACAAAACACAGGGACAAAAATAGCGACTATCGATAGTAGTAGTGATGCAAATCTTGAATATACTGAGACAGTTGCCGCTGGCGAACACTTTTATTGGTTGAAATATTGCAATATTTCAGGGTGTAGCGAGCGTTCAAATGTAGAAAAAGTAGTGGTGATGGTGCCACCATCGTTTTCAACGATAAATGTTATTGATGGCGCAGTCCATGTTGGCTGGGGTAACTATGCAGATGAAGCTGCATTGAAGTTATACCGCAATACATCAAACACATTTGAAAGTGCTACGAAATTAACACTTCAACAACAACAGCCTTCGACAAAAAGTCACATCGACAACGAAGGACCTGGTAGCTACTACTATTGGCTTTTGGCTTGCAATACCTCTGGTTGTACAGCTGCCGAAGCTTCTAAAAAAATCACTGTTGTTGCTGCCGTTTCGCCTGCACCACAAGCGATTGTAGAGAATGGCATAGTCAAACTATCGTGGACACTACCGACTGGAGCGACATCATCGCAAGTGTACCGAGATGGAACAAATGATTTGACACAAGCAAGCAAAATTGCTGATGTTAGTAATGACTCATCCTATAACGATACTAGCGCTGATGCAGGTGCTCACTTCTACTGGATCAAAGCTTGTAATAGTGATGGCTGTTCTGCTGCGAGTAGCTCTGCCACGGTAACAGTACTACCCAAATCTACTGCACCACAAGCGATTGTAGAGAATGGCATAGTCAAACTATTGTGGGCATCGCCGACTGGAGCGACATCATCGCAAGTGTACCGAAATGGAACAAATGATTTGACACAAGCAAGCAAAATTGCTGATCTTAGTAATGATTCATCCTATAGCGATGCTAGTGCTGATGCAGGTGTTCACTTCTACTGGATCAAAGCTTGTAATAGTGATGGCTGTTCTGCTGCGAGCGATTCTGGCACAGTAACAGTAGCACCTAAAGCATCTGCTGCGCCAACAGTTCAGCTAGTAGACGGTAAGGTAGTAGCTACTTGGCTTGATCAAGGCAGTTCAACAATCAAGCTCTATCGATCGACCGAAGAAAATGGCGATGGTGCGCAAAAAGTAGCTGATCTTGCTGCTGGCATAACTGACTATACCGATGATTCAGGCGCGGGTGAGTTTTACTACTGGCTACAGTTGTGTAATGATAGTGGGTGCTCTGCACTTGTTGGTCCATCTGCAAAAGTGAAAGTGATCGACTCCACCCCCTCCGTACCTAGTGTTGAACCAGCAACCCAAAAAATCAAGATCAGTTGGCAAGCTGTTGCAGGTATAACAAATGTAGAAGTATATAAAAGTGCAGGCACTGACTTTAGCGTTGCGCCAAAGATAGCGACTGTCGCTGCCGCTAATGGTAATAGTTATACCGATGATGTTACAGATGATACTAGTTACAACTATTGGATAAAGGCTTGTAACGATCAGCAATGTTCATCACAAAGCCCAATGGCTACTGCATTTGCTTATCCACAAGCTATTCCATTTACGGCTGATGTGTCAACAGATAAGACCAAGGTAACTTTCCCTAGTACTTTTAATGGAAGCTATGAATTTTACCGTTCAAGAACGGCAAATTGCGATTTTGGTAATTACGCTTTGTGTAGTGAAGGGCAAATGAGTGCACTCAGTGCTTCTGCAAATGTTGTTCAAGATACAGCACTTACAATAAGCAATACTGGCTACTATGCAATAAAAAGTAGTTTTGCAAGTACTGTTACTTCAAGTGTAACTTGGGAAGATAGGTTCGCAGAATACTATGCACAAAGCCTTGTTACATTCAAAGAAAAGCTCTATCTCATCGGCGGGTCTACTGAGAATAATAGTAGTGCAAGTAATGATGTTTTGAGTAGTTCTGACGGTATAAACTGGGTTGAGGAAACAACAGATGCCGCATTTCCAACAGCAGGCACTAATACCACTGTTGTACACACTGTAAATGGCAAGGAACTGCTGTATTTAATTAACCATAGTGGTAGTAGTGCTGTAACTATTTGGAACTCCAGCGATGCTAAGGTATGGACAAAGAAAAGCACCTTAACGGACTACTCATCATTCTACTCTATAGCAAGAGCGGCTTCATTCGGCGGCAAACTTTATATAATAAGCGGTAGTAATAAAAAGCTATTTAGCTCAGATGATGGTGCCACATGGAGCTCGACAGAAGTAGCGCTCTTAGATGACTTTAAAACCAGCATATTGGTCGTCTTTAACAGCAAACTCTATGCCATTAGTGGTAAAGCTAAGAACGACAAGGGTGTGATTATTAGCTCTAGCGATGGTGTGAATTGGGCAGATGAGACATCCGACAAGAGCTTTACACCGGAAGTGTTTTCTAATGCATTTGTATATAAAAACAAGATGTACCATATCCTTGGCAATACTAATGAAGTTTGGAGCAGCGATAATGGTAAGGAATGGAACAAAGTCACAGATGATGGTAAATTCGTTAAGAGAACATCACATGATTTGGCGGTGTTAAAGAATAAGATCTATATCATGGGTGATAGTATCTCGTTTCCGCCTTTTAATATTTCGGAACTATCGGCTTTTTCTGGCATGTGGGTTTCTCCTAATGCGAGCCGTTGGAGCCTTATACGAAAAGGCAGTTTTACTTTTCAAAACTGAGTGGACCGTAGCAGGAAGATAACTTTGTTATCGAAGAAAAAAGCAACTAGCGAAAAGTAAAGCAAATAGCTGTAACTTTCGAATAAAAGAAGTTTCGTTATTGCTAGTTGGAGGAAAGACTTTGTAATGGAATCACTCATCAAAGTATCTTTCCTCAATAGCTCAATAAAGCTTATTGCCGCATTACTGCTCTTCAAGTAAATGAACAAACCGCCCCTGCTTGCTATCGTAGCGAAGAATCGTTCCACTGAGTATGTCAAAGTGCCATGCGTGGGTGGCTATTCTTTCTTCTGATACTGCCTTCTGTATCCATGGGAAACTGCTAAGATTCTGAAGCGAGAGAAGTAATGCTTGCTTCTCACAGAGCGTTTGCAGCTCTTGATCTGTAGCATTTGCATGACTTTTGAGTACTTGCTCTTTCGCTTGTTTTGCGATATTCATCCAAGGTTGAATGAAGCTGTGGTTACATTGGTTATGAGTATTATCACTCAATAATGCTTGAATGCCTCCACAGCCGCTGTGACCAAGTACGATGATATGCTCTATAGGTAAATTGTGTACAGCAAACTCAAGAGCGGCAGATACGCTGTAGTGGCTAGGCTCATTTGCTTGATAGGGCGCGACAAGATTAGCAACATTGCGGACAGTAAAAATATCGCCAAGAAGAGCGCCAGTGATTATGTCCGGATTTATGCGTGAATCGCTGCATGTAATCATCATCACTCGTGGTTGTTGCTGCTTACTTGCTTGTTGACGATAACTTTGCTGATCATCTTGTAAATAGTTATGAAGAAAGGACATATAGCCTTTCTTGAGGTTATCTATGGTGCTGTTTTGCATATTCATTTTATGGGTAGAGTAATTGTTGTTTCCATTCACCTGCGGTATCTCTGAGATACTGTGTACGGTGATGCAAGCGGAAATCACCTTGATGCCAGAACTCCATAGATGTAGGAACAAGACGAAATCCAGACCAAAAATCAGGACGAATGAGAGGTTTATTCGCCCAGTGTTGTTCTTGCTTTGTCACGGCTTCTTGTAGCTTAGCGGATGTGGCAAGTGGTTGTGATTGGTTGGATGCCCATGCACCGATGCGACTTTGTAGTGGTCGGCTCATAAAATATTGATCGGCTTCGGCGGCACTGACAGGAAGAATATTGCCATCTATGCGAATCTGTTGGCCGAGTGGCTCCCAATAAAAACACATCGCCGCTTGAGGATTATCTTTTAGCTCTTTCCCTTTTTGGCTGCCGAGGTTTGTGTAGAAAACAAAGCCTGATTTATCGACAGCTTTGAGCAATAGCACTCTATTCGATGGCTTACCAGCGCTACTAGCTGTTGCGAGAAAAAATACACTTGCATCAGCTATATCTTTGTGCTTTTTTGCTTGCTCAAAGCAGTGTTGAAAGTGTTCGACAGGGTCAGTTGGTAAGCTCATATTCATTGCTGATTTCCTTGTGAGGCATTGTATATAATTGTAAAGACATACCCATTAAAAGGAAAGTAATTGAATGGCTGTAGGGAAAAATACTTCAATATCAATGAAGAATACGGATAGTGCCGTATAGAAAACGAAAAAATGGTGTTTTTATTTGATATTTATGGCTATCGTATCGCATCGTTATTGTCGTATTTTTTTGGCGCTATTGAAGGATTATTGCCATGCTAGTATTCATCGCTCGAGTATTATCGATTGCCGTACTGATTATAGCTATTCCGCACTTTGCTTTTGCTGGGGGGAATGAAGACAAAACGGTGTATGTCACGGTTGATGATGGTCCACTTTTTGGTTTCGATAATGCTCTGTCGGCCATAGAAGAAGAGCAAATCCCAGTAACATTTTTTCTGGTAGGTTTGCACATTCTTGATTTCGAGGATGGTAAGCGTAAATTACAAAGTGCTTCCCAAAGTCCTTATGTACTTGTTGCAAATCACAGCTATTCTCACGCCCACAACCAATATAGATGGTTTTATCGCAGTACAAAAAGGGTGTTACAAGATTTTAAAAAGAATAATAGGGTTATTGGCATTACCGAAAAACCTTTCTATGCTCGCTTACCAGGAAGGGATGTTTTCCGTACACCAAAGCTCAGCTTTGACGACCCTTTTATCGCCCACAAGAAAAACAACAAAGAGGGAGTAGACTTTGATGCGTTACAAAAAGCAGGATTTTTTCTTTATGGTTGGGATGTTGAATGGCAACATGAAGCAAGCGGTAAACCCACACAATCGGTTGCGGAGCTTTTGGAGCAAATAGCAAAAAAGTTTCATAACAACGATACAAAAGTGGCGAATCATCTTATTTTGCTAACACACGATCAAATGTTTTCTGATAGATTCAACGGAAAGCAAAAATTCACTAACTTGCTACGCTCATTGAAAGCGGCAGGCTATCAATTGCGAACGGTTGATACTTATCCAAGCAACTTCAATATCACGGGCAAATAAGCTCTACCACTGCTCTACTCAAGCCCCTTAGTAGGCGATTACGGCTTGATTTCTTTGTGTGGATGAACATAATATAGTAACTATAGAGTTACTTATTGAAGTGAGCAAAGGAAAGTGATATGAGAAAGCGGTTGTCGGCGCAAAATGCGGCACAGCAGATTGCTGATGGCGCCATTGTTGCGGTCAATTCATCAAGCGGCTTGTGCTGTCCAGATGCGGTATTACGGGCTATAGGTGAGCGCTTTCAAAAAGAAGGTTCACCAAAAGAAATAACGACTATTCACCCAATCTCCGCCGGTGATATGTTTGGTACCGATGGTATTGATCATATTGCCTACAAAGGCTTACTGAGCCGTATCATTGGCGGCTCTTACCCTTCTGGACCTTCAAGTTCTCCTGCACCTCGAATTTGGCAAATGATTGCCGATAATTTGCTTGCAGCTTATAACCTGCCAAGTGGGGTTATTTTTGATATGTTGCGTGAAGGGGCAGGTAAGCGACCTGGTGTGCTAACAGAGGTTGGTATGGAAACCTTTGTCGATCCCCAATACGGTGGTGGTGCAATGACCGATCAAGCACGCAGTCAACCAATCGTTGAGAAGCAGCATTTTGCAGGCAAAGAATGGTTGTTTTACCCTTCTTTGGTACCTGATGTCAGCATTATCCGAGCGACAACTGCCGATGAATCAGGAAACTTGAGCTTTGAGCAAGAAGGTGCCTATCTTGGTGCTATTGAAGTTGCACTAGCTGCACGCAATAATGGCGGAAAGGTTATCGCACAGGTAAAGCGTATAGTCAAAGATGGTAGCCTCCATCCCAAGCAAGTGATTGTACCGAGTATTTTTGTTGATTATGTGGTGCTAGCAGAAGATCAATTGCAAACAACGGCTATTCCTTATGATCCAGCTATTTCTGGCGAAATCATGCAGCCTATAGGGGATTTTTCACTTGTTCAAAGTGGTATAGCTAAGGTAATAGCAAGAAGAGTAGCAAGAATATTACAAGATGACTGGGTGGTAAATATTGGTTTTGGTATTTCTGCCAATGTTCCACGCATTTTGCTTGAAGAAGGGTCGCACGGGAAGGTTACTTGGGTGATTGAGCAAGGCGCAGTCGGTGGTATTCCGTTGCTTGATTTTGCTTTTGGTTGTTCATCAAACGCACAGGCATTTGTACATGCTCCACACCAGTTTAGCTATTTCCAATCTGGAGCGTTCGACGCAAGTTTACTGTCCTTTTTGCAGATAGATCAGCAAGGAAATGTCAATGTTTCACAATTGAGCGCAAAACCACATGTAACCGCAGGTGCAGGTGGTTTTATTGATATAACAGCTCGTGCTCGCCACATTGTATTTTCTGGTTACTTCAGTGCAGGTGCGAAACTCGCTCTTACAGATGGCAAGCTCAGCATTGAAGCAGAAGGAAAAGTTGCCAAGTTTGTGCCACAAGTGGAACAGATAACATTTAACGGACAGCGAGCGTTACGCCAAGGTCAACAAATCACTTATGTGACCGAGCGATGCGTTATCAAACTGACCCATCAAGGATTACTGGTAACTGAAGTTGCGCCCGGTATCGATGTACAGAAAGATGTAGTTGATCAGGCTGGCTTTGCTTTGCAAGTATCGCCCAATCTATCGATTATGGATGCCGACCTGTGGCGAGAATAGCCAGCACAATTTTTTGCTTAATAAGATAGAAGGAAAACGAATGCCGCATACACGCTTTGGTATAGATGGTGCTGTTGCAACCATTACCCTTGATAGGGTAGAGAAGCACAATGCCCTCACGCTTGAAATGCTTGCTGATATAGCAGGTTACTGCCAAGAAATAGAGGAGACTAGCAAGGTGCGAGCAGTGCTTATTACTGGGGCTGGGAGTCAATCGTTTTGCTCTGGTGGTGATATTTACCAGTGGTCTGAAATGTCATCTGAATCCTTTGCTTTCGAATGGATTCGTAAAGGCAATGCAGTTTTTCAATCGTTGGCGTGTTTATCGCAACCAGTGATTGCTGTGCTCAATGGTCATACACATGGCGGTGGCTTTGAGCTTGCTGCTGTGGCAGATTTGCGTATTGCAGAGCAACATATCACCATCAGCCAACCAGAAACTGGTCTTGGCGTCATTCCTGGTTGGTCAGGAACACAACGAACAGTGCGACGCTTTGGCGCACAGATTGTTCGGCGTATGGCATTGTTTGGTGAGCGCTTTGATGCTGCTGAAGCATTACATGCTGGTTTGGTCGATAAAATTGTGCCAACGGGCGAAGGCATGCATTGTGGCTTGGAAATGGCACAGCGTGTATGCGATAAAAACCTACTGGCAACAACAATGGTAAAAAAAATGATTCATGTTGCAGAAGGCGAGCAACCAGCACACGACATGCTCGATATGGCAGCAAGTGGATTGATTCACGCTTCGCCAGAGCTTAAAGAAAATATGAATAAGTTTTTTGCACGCAAGCAGCAAAAAAAAGCTATTGATAAGGAATGAAAGAAAAATGCAACAAGTAGCGCTTATTAGTGGTTCAAGCAGAGGTATAGGTCTCGGAATTGCTACTGCTTTGGCAAAAAAAGGGTTTCATATAGCACTCAATAACTATGTTATTGATGATGCGCTAGTGAAGGCTGAGCAGTCGATTGCTGCACTTGGAGCAAAAGTTGTGAGTGTGTGTGGTGATGTGAGTGACACAAGCACCCATCAGCGCTTGCTTGATGAGGCAGAAGCCGCCCTCGGCCCTTTAACCACTTTGGTCAATAACGCTGGCGTTTCGGTATTGCAGCGTGGTGATTTGCTCAATGTTAGCGAAGAAAGCTACGATAAATGCCAAGCGGTCAATACAAAGGCGATGTTCTTTCTTTCTCAAGCTTTCGCTCAAAGGTTGGTGGCTCGTCGTCTTGAAGAAAACCTTTGCTACAGTTTGATTCAAATAACTTCTGTCAATGCAGTAGCGGCAACGGCAGAAAGAGCAGAATATTGTGTCTCAAAGGCTGCCGCAGCGATGATTGCAAAAACCTTTGCAATACGCTTGGCAGATCACGGTATTGCTGTTTTTGATGTGCAGCCAGGCTTGATTACAACGGATATGACAGCCAGTGTGCAAGATAGCTATCGCCAGCGTATAGAGAGCGAAAAACTGACATTGATTCCACGAATGGGTACGGTCAATGATATAGGCAGTATTGTTGCTGCGCTTGCTTGTGGTGCTATGCCTTATGTTACAGGGCAAACCATTCGTGCAGATGGCGGCTTAACACTGACAAGGTTTTAATTATGGATATACGCCTGCCTACAAAAGAAGGAATCCCTTATATCTACCAAATACGAGGGGAAGCACTGCCGAAACCAACAGGAGAGCCACAAAAAGCGCGTCAAGTCTTTGCTGCTGCGCATGTTGTTGCACAACCTTTTGCAGCTGGTAACCCAGATAGTGATGTTGCTATAGATTGGGGCGCTACGCTGGCATTTCGCCGTCATTTGCATGATCTTGGTCTTGGTATAGCTGAAGCTATGGATACGGCACAGCGTGGTATGGGCTTATCTTGGAAACAGGCATTGGAGCTTATTCACCAAACAAGACAAGAATTGCCAGATGCGCTCATTGTTTATGGTGTGGGAACAGACCAACTCGACCCTGCAAAAGTACAAACACTTGAGCAAGTATACCAAGCCTATATGGAGCAGATTGATGCGGTACAAGCCGTTGGTGGTCGGTTGATTCTTATGGCGAGCAGGGCACTGGTGAAAGCTGCAAAAAGTGCTGACGATTATCAATCCTTATACCAACGATTGTTGGCACAGTGCGATCAACCAGCTATTCTTCATTGGCTGGGTGCTATGTTTGATCCTGCATTGAAGGGCTATTGGGGAAGTGACGATACAGCACAAGCAATGGAATGCTGTATCAATGTTATTGAGCAATCACAAGCAAAGGTTGCAGGCATAAAGCTATCGCTACTCGATAAGGAACAAGAGATTGGCCTCCGTCGGCGATTGCCATCTGGCGTAAGAATGTATACAGGAGACGATTTTCATTACCCACAGCTGATTGCAGGTGATGATCAAGGCCATTCTGATGCGTTACTCGGCATTTTTGATCCGATTGCACCAGCGGCAGCATTAGCACTGCAAAAGCTTGATGCAGGCGATATTGAAGGTTATTACGCTATTTTGAATCCCACACTACCGCTCGCAAGGCATATTTTTGCAGCACCAACCATGTATTACAAAACGGGTGTTGTTTTTCTTGCTTGGCTCAATGGCTTTCAAGATCATTTTATTATGCTCGGAGGTGCACAGTCGATGCGCTCACTCCCGCATTTGATTGAGCTTTTCACACTAGCAGATGCTTGTGGTGTATTGCGTGATCCAGAGCAAGCAGTTGATCGCTTGCAGCAGCTTCTTCGGGTGTATGGCTGGGATGCTTGAGCCTTTTCCACGTTCGGCGCTTGCCTTAAACACGGCAACGCTTGGACATAACCTTGATGGTTATGGTGCTGGGTGGACTCCTGAACAAATTATTGATGCTTGTGCCGAGCGTGGTTATGGTGCTATCACCTGGTGGCAGCGCGAACTTGGTAACCATGCCTATGCGATAGGGGAGCGAGTGCGCCAAGCTGGCATGCAAGTTTCTGGATTATGTCGTACGCCCTATGTTGTTGGGCCAGATGCAGAAACAGATCCTCAGCGCTGGCTTGCTGGAATGCAGCAATCCATTCATCTAGCCGCCGAACTGCAAGCAGGAAGCTTAACTATTGTGGTGGGGGGAATAGAACCTAACCACAAAGGTATAACGACGAGCCTTGAACTATTAGCGCAAAGGCTCGAAAAGCTTGTGAGGCTGGCAAAACAAGAAGGCGTAACGCTTGCAATAGAGCCATTACATCCACTCTATGCTGGTGATCGTTCGTGCCTTGTGACTATGGCAGATGCGGCGAAATTGTGCGATCGCATTCAAGGGCTGCAATTGGCAATAGATATTTATCACATATGGTGGGACAGAAGCATATTCGCCGTTTTAGAGCAACTATCAGGCGAAAGTATCGCCAGTTTTCATTTGTGCGATTGGCTGGCAAGAACGACAGATATATTGCTTGATCGTGGCATGATGGGTGATGGTGTAGCTGATATACCAGCTATCGCACGAGCGGTGCGAGCAACTGGCTATAAGGGATACTGCGAAGTTGAAATATTCTCTGCCAAGCATTGGTGGCTCGAAAAACCAGAGCATGTACTTGATGTATGTATGCAACGCTTTGTGAGTAATTGCTGGTGATTGATATAGTCAAGGAGAAGAGCAGAAAAAGAATGCATTGGGTTCAATTGGCGAGTGCTTAGGGTCGTAATCGTTGTACTTTTATAGACAAAACAAAATATTTTCTACTCATGTGGTCGTTAAACAAAAAATCAACAATAAAATTATCCCAATACGAAAGCTCTTCAATTTGATTTGTGGTATCGTCTACGGTTATTTAGCGTTCATCCAATATTGGCATATTCCCCGCTCACGGAAGGGGTAGCGTCCAAAGTGATGGCTGCAATTGTCACATTCAGGTATCCCGTTTGACGGGGCATCAGAAGGGCGAAAAAAGAACTAAAGGAGGAAGAAGTTGCGGATCACTATTACAAATAGTGAACTGCAATTCAAATAAATCGTTGGGTAACCAGCGGTTTTTTGTAAAAATGTAAGCAATGCTTACAAAGGAAGTTAAGCCAGCGAAATTTCAGACAGTACACTTCGCTTCGTAGATGGTAGTGTGTGATATTTTGTTGGCTTTTTCTGCAAGTAAGCGTGTTAACTTATAGGGGAAAATACAATATGAAGCATTTAATAAAAGCGTCTTCAACTGCTGTGCTCGCCACTGCATTGGCATTGCCTTCCGTAGCGGTACAAGCTGAAGAATCTGTTGAAGTTCTTCACTGGTGGACATCAGGTGGTGAAGCCGCAGCACTCGGTGTATTGAAAAAAGATTTAGAGAACCAAGGCGTTAGCTGGAAAGATGTTCCAGTTGCTGGTGGTGGTGGTGAAGCCGCTATGACAGCACTTCGCGCACGAGTAACAGCAGGTAACCCACCTACAGCGGTACAGCTTCTTGGTTTTGATATACAAGACTGGGCAGAGCAGGGTGTTCTTGCCGATCTTAACGCTCTTGCGGAGAAAGAAAACTGGGATGAAGTCGTACCTAAGGCACTTCAAAGGTTTTCAAAATACAATGGTACGTGGGTTTCTGCTCCAGTAAATGTGCATTCCACAAACTGGGTATGGGCGAGCTTGCCAGTATTGCGTAAAATTGGCGTTACTTCTATTCCACAATCATGGGATGATTTTATAGCTGTTGCAAAAAAAGCGAAAGAAGCTGGTTATGTAGGTTTGGCACATGGTGGACAACCTTGGCAAGAAGCAACCATGTTTGATGGTGTTGTTCTCGCTACAGGTGGCGTTGATTTCTATCGCAAAGCACTTGTTGACCTTGATCCAGAAGCACTAGGATCAGACACTATGGTAAAAGTCTTCGAGCGCATGTCAGAATTACGCTCCTTGGTTGATAGAAACTTCTCTGGCCGTGATTGGAACCTAGCAACTGCTATGGTTATCAATGACAAAGCAGCCTTCCAAATTATGGGAGATTGGGCGAAAGGTGAATTTCTCAATGCAGGCGAAGTACCGAATAAAGATTTCCTTTGCTTCCGAGTGCCAGATTCAGAAGAGGCCGTCTCTTTTAACTCTGATCAATTCGCTATGTTCAAAGTTTCTTATGATAAAGAAGATGCACAAGAAAAACTTGCTACATCTATCATGAGTCCTGCTTTCCAAGCCGCCTTCAACAAGGTGAAAGGATCTGCACCAGCAAGAGTTGATGTATCAAACAAAACATTTGATCAGTGCGGTCAGCTTGCAATGGCTGATTTATCCCGTGCGAACAAAAACGGTACATTAGTTGGTTCACTTGCACACGGTCACGCAGCGCCATCAGCAGTAAAAAATGCATTCTATGATGTTATTACTGCACAGTTCAATGGTGAATACACACCACAAGAAGCAGCAAAAGAACTTGTTGATGCAGTTGAGGCAGCTCAATAAATCACATTCTTTTTCTTCTGAGGGAGTAGGTTTTTCTATTCCTACTCCCTCATTCCTTACTCAAGGGATAATTTGTATTACTTCTTCTCCCTTGCTTGTGAGCACATAAAATTATTGATCTTGAGATCAGCATAGCTGGTGAGCATTGATTTGCTTGGCTTCTTGATCCGAGATAGCTATACCAACATACCTTGCGGCATTTTGCATTGATAAGGCAAGGATTGTAGAACTTTGGAGGAAAGCAGTATGCCAACTTTTCAGCGGCGGCTACAAAACTGGCTCCCTGGGATTGTCTTGTCACCAAGTTGTGCCATGGTGCTCGTTGGTGTTTACGGTTTCATTATTTTTACCGCTTACCTCTCGCTAACAGGCTCAAAAATTCTGCCAGTTTATGATTATGTTGGATTCGGTAACTATGTGAAGTTATTCAAGCTCAAAGCTTGGGATACATCGCTTATCAATCTCCTTATATTTGGCAGTCTCTACATAGTGAGCTGTTGCGTTATTGGCTTACTCTTAGCCATATTCCTTGATCAGCGTATTCGTGGTGAAGGGATACTCAGACCTATCTACTTGTACCCTATGGCGCTATCATTTATCGTCACAGGTACGGCGTGGAAATGGTTTCTTGATCCCGGTGTTGGCCTAGAGCATACAATGCACGCTATAGGTTGGGAAAGCTTTGAATTCGACTGGATAAAAAACAGGAATTTTGCCATTTATACCATTGTCATAGCAGCCGTTTGGCAAACAAGCGGGTTTGTGATGGCAATGTTTCTTGCAGGTCTACGAGGCGTAGACAATGAAATACTCCAAGCCGCACAAATCGATGGTGCAAGCACAGTAAAAATTTATTCACGCATCATTATTCCGCAGCTAGGCCCAGTATTTTTAAGTGCTTTTGTCATACTTGGACATATGGCGATTAAAAGCTACGATTTGGTTATAGTCATGACCAGTGGTGGACCAGGAAGAGCAACTTGGCTGCCATCCGTTTTTATGTATCAATATACATTTACACGCAATCAAATGGCGATTGGTGCCAGTAGTGCCATCATTATGCTGATGTGTATAGCATCAATTATTGTTCCTTATGTTTATGCAGAGGTGCGAAGAGATAATGTCGATGGCTAGCCAAGCTGTTGCCTTTCAGCAAAAAAAGGTCATTATGTTCGCACTCTATTTGGTGCTTATTCTGTTTGCATTATTTTATCTTTTGCCGCTGTATATCATGTTGACGAACTCATTCAAAGAGCTTGATGAGATTCGTGGCGGAAACATGGTAGCACTGCCGCAATCTTGGACAATAGCACCTTGGATAAAAGCATGGTCTGGAGCGCAAATAGGCGTTGAAGCGACTGGTATTAGCCCGTACTTTACGAACTCCTTGGTTATGGTGGTGCCAGCTGTCATCATATCGACCATACTAGGCGCTCTTAACGGTTATGTACTCACCAAGTGGCGCTTTCCAGGACACAACATTATTTTTGCCATGTTGTTATTTTCTGTTTTCATTCCGTTTCAGATAGTGCTTATTCCTATGGCACAAGTGCTTGGAACACTCAAAATAGCGGGCACAATTTCTGGGCTTGTGTTAGTACATGTGGTTTATGGTGTGGGTTTCACCACGCTTTTTTTCAGAAACTACTATGCGGCATTCCCCACCGAGCTTGTCAAGGCGGCAAAGGTTGATGGCGCTGGCTTTTTTCAAATCTTCTATCGAATATTGCTACCAGCGAGTGGTCCTATTATTGTTGTTTCAGTCATTTGGCAGTTCACCAATGTCTGGAACGACTTTCTTTTTGGCGTATCCTTTGCCGATTATGACTCGTTTCCAATGACAGTCGCACTCAATAACCTCGTGAATAGCTCGCAAGGTGTCAAAGAATACAACGTCCATTTCGCCGCTGCATTTATGGCAGCACTACCAACATTAATCGTGTATATCCTAGCGGGCAGATATTTTGTTCGTGGCCTAATGGCTGGCTCAGTAAAGGGGTAAAGAATGAGTTCATTAGTTATAGAAAAACTGAATAAATCTTATGGATCACTTTCGGTTCTAAAAGACATCAATATCAGCATAGAAAGCGGCGATTTTCTTGTCCTTGTTGGTCCTTCTGGTTGCGGAAAATCAACGCTATTGAATACTATCGCAGGGCTAGAGGAAATCACCAGTGGTACGATAGGTATTGCCGAGAGGCAAGTCAACCATCTGCCACCAGCAGAGCGTGATATTGCTATGGTATTTCAATCCTATGCACTCTATCCCAATATGAATGTTGAGCAAAACATGGCATTTGGTATGGAAATGCGAGGTATCGATAAAGAAACACGCACCAAAGAAGTAGCAAAAGTTGCCGAAGTATTGCAAATTGAACATCTGCTCAAGCGCAAGCCTGGTCAGCTTTCTGGCGGACAAAGGCAAAGAGTCGCTATGGGTAGGGCACTGGTTCGTAATCCGCATATCTTTTTGTTTGATGAGCCATTATCAAACCTTGATGCGAAACTCAGAGTAGAAATGCGAGCAGAAATAAAACGGCTTCACGGAAGAATGAAATCGACCATCGTTTATGTAACGCATGATCAGGTAGAAGCGCTATCAATGGCAACAAAAATTGTTGTACTCAATGGCGGCATAGTGCAGCAACAAGGCTCACCACAAGAAATATACAACAACCCTTCCAACACCTTTGTAGCAAGTTTCATGGGCTCACCGCCAATGAACATTCTTCCCACAACACTCGTTGAAAAAAGCAAGAAAAAGCAAGCAGAGTTGCATGTTGAGACAGGTAAAGGCGCACATATAGTCTACAAAGCAAAAGATAAACCAGCGAGTGATTCGGTACATCTCGGTATTCGACCAGAGCACATCATCTGCAATCCATCAAATAAAACAGGGTTACAGCTACTGAAAGCACCACTGAGCATGGTAGAAATGACAGGCGCAGACACTTACGGCACGGTAGTCATCAACGAAAAAGACTTCACTTTTCGGGTTGATGCAACACAAGAGCTACAAGTTGGCGATACAGTCACCATAGGCATGGAATCAGACAAGCTTTATTGGTTTGATGATAAAACTGGAGCACGCCTTCGTTAACCAACGCAGATAACGAAAGATGCAGTTTGACTATATTATTTGTGGTGCAGGTTCAGCCGGCTGTGTACTTGCCAATAGATTAAGCGAGGATAGCAGCCTACAAATAGCTCTGCTTGAAGCAGGGAAAAGCGATACACACCCATACATACAAGTACCAGCGGGCTTTGCAAAACTCACCGGCAATACCGCCTCCTGGGGCTATTCTACAGTTCCACAGCAACAGATGGCACAACGCGCCATGTGGTACCCACAAGGCAAAGTGCTTGGTGGCGGCTCATCAATTAACGCCCAAATTTACACTCGTGGGCATGCACTTGATTATGACGAATGGCAAAACATATACGGCTGTACAGATTGGAGCTATAGCCACTGCCTACCCTATTTCAAAAGAGCAGAAAACAACATACGCTTTGCCAACGATTACCACAGTGACAAAGGACCTTTGCATATCAGTGATCCAGTCGCAACGCCCACTACTAGCTGCTTTGTGCGTGCGTGTCAGCAAGCTGGTTTGCCCTACAATGCAGATTTTAACGGCGAGCAACAAGCAGGCTTTGGCACCTACCAAGTGACCAACCGCAATGGCTTGCGTTCAAGCACCGCTCGCTGCTATTTACGACCGATTCGCAACCGCCCCAATCTGCATATATTTACGGCAACAACTGCTGAAAAAATCATCATCCAAAACAACAAAGCGCAAGCGGTAGAGTGCCGAACAAAAAAAGGCACCATACAACTGCAAGTTGGCAAAGAGGTATTGATAACATCGGGCGCTATAGGCTCACCAAAATTGCTGCTACTTTCTGGTATTGGCGCAAGTGATCAGCTCCAAGAACTTGGTATAACAGCGATAAAAAACCTCCCCGGCGTTGGCGCGAATCTTCACGACCATATGGATGCATTTATTACCAGCGAATGCAAAGCAAACTACAGCTTCGATAAATACAAATCGCTACATATGATGCTGTGGGCATCGCTTCAATACGCATTGTTTCGCACAGGGCCACTTGCATCAAATATTTGTGATGGCGGTGGGTTCTGGTTTAGCAGTAAACATGCTCGCTCGCCAGATTTACAGTTTCATTTTCTTCCAGGCTCTGGTTTAGAGCAGGATATAGAAAAAGTGGGCAACGGCGTCACGCTCAATTCTGCCTATTTGCGACCACAATCAAGGGGCAGCGTACGCCTTGCCGATAAGGATGCCAGAACAGCACCATTGATTGATCCCAACTACTGGGGAGATGAGCGAGATAGAGCCATGTCGGTGAAAGGCTTTCGCCTGAGTCGCCGTATACTCGAACAACCAGCCCTCGCTGCCATACTCAAGCGTGAAGTTGCTCCAGGAGATGAAGTCGTCACAGACGATGCTATTATGGATTATATACGCCAGCACTCCAAAACCGATTACCACCCAGTTGGCACCTGCCGCATGGGTAAAGACCGCTCCTTGTACAGCGTTGTCACGCCAGATTTGCGTGTGCGAGGCATGCAAAACATACGGGTATGCGATGCAAGTATTATGCCAGCAATAGTGAGCTCCAATACCAATGCACCGACTATCATGATTGCAGAAAAAGCTGCTGATATTCTGCGAGGTAAGCAACTGCCAGCAGAGCAAGTGAGCCAACAAGCAGCGCCTCCCGCCAATAGTACAGATATATAAAATAACGGCTCGCTGGTTCATTGCGGCTTCTATGGTTATAGAAGTATTGCAACAGCAAAATACTGTTATATACTGATGGCAATCTAGGGCACTTTCTGCCGTCATACTTCATACAAATGCCGCTATTTGTGGCAGCTTCAACGGCTAGAGCTCTCTCATCATCACAAGCAACCCAAAGGTTCAAATACAACCATTGCATCAATGGTTTGAAGGAAAACCAGCGTTATTTATTCAGGACAGCTACTTGACAACCATCCAACAAAAAAAATTCATACAAAAGGCAACATCGGTTGGCATATTCGCAATTATTACTTATGCAGTCGATTATTCATTCCAACTAGTCGATATATTTTGGGTATCAAAGTTGGGTGTTGGTGCTCCAACGGCACTTGCCGTAGTATCGTCCATTTTCCTTTTGATACTCTCATTGAACGAAATGATTGGAGTAAGCAGTGTTGCTATTTTTTCTCAATACTATGGAGCTGGTAATAAAGAAAAAACGGCAGAATCTATTCTAAAAACATTGGTACTTAAATTCATACTTGGGGTCATTTTTGCGCTTGTTTTTCTCATCATAATGATCTTTTTTATGGAGTATTATGGCTTATCGGCAGTTGAGCAAACCTATGTTTGGGATTATGCAAAAATTATCTGGATTTCATTGATACTTATTCCAGTATACGCATCAATGATGACAGCACTACGCACCATAGGCGAAGCAGTTTGGACAAGTGTTATTTCAATCATCGCCCTGTTGCTGAATGTCATTATCAATCCCATTTTGATTTTCGGCTTTGGGGATATTCCTGCATTTGGTATAGCAGGTGCAGCATGGGCAACCGTACTCGCACAAATATTTTCGATGATTGCTTGCGTATATGTTTTGAAAAACAATCGCGCAAAAATGCACATTTTCAACTTCCAACATCTACAAATAGATAAGCAATTAGCCATAAAAATGATAAAAATTGGCTTTCCAGTTGGTGCGACTATGGTGCTGTATAACACTGGACAAACACTTATAACGGCTATTGTTGCCACGCTACCAGCAGAATTGAGCGATGGTTACGGTATAGGGGCGCGGATTTTGGACTTTTTCTTTATGGCAAGCTTTGGCGCATCAGTAGGTATTGCCTTTGCTGTTGGTAATGCGCTGGGGGAAAGAAATTTTGCGATTATTCGCCCATCTATGCGTAGTATTATGGTGAGAGTTATTATTGCACTTGTTGTACTATCGCTGCTATTGGTCGTATCCGCTCCCGCTATTATGAAGCTTTTTACAGATAACAGTTCGACCAGTATGGTAGGCGTGGAGTTTCTTCGATTTATGTCTATAGCGAATATAGGCATTGGTATTTTGTGTTGTTTGAATAGTTTTTTTGAAGGCGCTGGAAGAAACTATCCACCCTTACTTGTCTCTATTATTAGTTATCTCTTTATAGAGTTTCCATTGCTCATACTGGCATATTATTGGGGTAATTTTGAGTTATGGATGCTCTGGTCCATCATCCTATCTTCAAGCTGGGTAGGTGCCTTTGGCATGTTGGTGTTGTTTCTTCGCTATACACAAAAAGATAGACTTGAAAATTGGTTATGTAACAATTAGCCCATATCAATAGCATAAATGTATAAAGTGTAATAACGCACTCATGAATAGTGGTTACAGTTATGGATAGAGAAACATTTCAACAGCAAATTGAAGAGAAGCTCAAAGGGCAGGGCAGAGATAAGCAAAGAGCTTTTGCTGCCCACTGTGCACTGGTTGCTTTGCCATTTCTTGCACAAGGCAAAGAACCCTCTCAGGCATTTGATTGCTGGGAAGAAGGCGAGCGAACACAGCATCTACTTCGTGTTTGTAATGCTGCATATATTACTACTACTACTACTATTACTACTGCCGACCATACAGCAACGGAACCTTATGTCGCTGCTTACGATGCGTCTTCTGCCGCCAGCTCTTCTACTATCACTTCTACTACCGCTGCCGCTGCCGC
>JAOPUL010270257.1:0-12488 GCA_027564515.1 Octopus rubescens | reverse complement strand
TTGTTGAACTGAATATGTTTAGTATGTGGACCGCCTGATGATGAGCCATGTCTCATGCGGCCCGCTTTTCGAAAAAAAGTAGGTCAATTCTAAGTAGGTCAATTCTCGGAGTTTCCCCGACGTAATTAGCACTAATTAGCACTGTTTGGCGTAAGTTGGCCAATCCTCGTAATTTCCCATGTCTAATTAGGTCCCCGACGTAATTAACACTAATTGGCATTAATTGGCGTAATTAGGTCAATCCTCGGGGTTTCCCATGTCTAACTAGGTCAATCCATGGTTTCCCATGTCTAACTAGGTCAATCCTCGGTTTCCCATGTATAACTGGTCAATCCTCGGTTTCCCATGTATAACTGGTCAATCCTCGGTTTCCCATGTCTAACTAGGTCAATCCTCGGTTTCCCATGTATAACTAGGTCAATCCTCGGTTTCCCATGTATAACTAGGTCAATCCTCGGTTTCCCATGTATAACTAGGCCAATCCTCGGTTTCCCATGTATAACTAGTTCAATCCTTGGTTTCCATGTCTAACAAGGTCAACCCTCCATTTCCCATGTCTAACTAGGTCAATCCTCGGTTTCCCATGTCTAACTAATTCAATCCTCGGAGTTTCCCATATTTCAATTCTTGGAGTTCCCCATATCTAATTAGGTCAATTCTCGGAGTTTCCCCGACGTAATTAGCACTAATTAGTACTGTTTGGCGTAATTAGACCAATTCTCGTAATTTCCCATGTCTAATTTCCCCGACGTAATTAGCACTAATTAGCACTGTTTGGCGTAATTAGGTCAATCATCGGGGATTCCCCATGCCTAACTGGTCAATCCTCGGGGTTTACCATGGCTAACTAGGAAAATTCCTCGGGGTTTACCATGGCTAACTAGGTCAATCCTCGGGATTTCCCATGGCTAACTAGGTCAATCTTCGGGGTTTCTCCATGTCTAACTAGGTCAATCCCCGGGGTTTCCCATATTTCAATCCTTTGAGTTCGCCATAACTAATTAGATCAATTCTCGGAGTTTCCCCGACGTAAATAGACCTAATTAACACTGTTACGCGTAATTAGACCAATCCTCGTAATTTCCCATGAATAATTAGGTCCCGACGAAATTAACACTAATTAGTACTAATTGGCGTAATTAGGTCAATCCCCGGAGATTCCCATGTCTAACTAGGTCAATCCTCGGGGTTCCCCCATGCCTAACTAGGTCAATCCTCGGGTTTCCCCACGCCTAACTGGTCAATCCGGGGTCACAATGTCTAACTAGGTCAATCCGGGGATCACAATGTCTAACTAGGTCAATCCGGGTATCACAATGTCTAACTAGGTCAATCGGGGTGTCACAATGTCTGACTAGGTCAATCCGGGGTCACAATGTATAAGTGGGTCAACCCGGGGCTTACAATGTCTAACTAGGTCAACCCGGGGTCACTATATCTAACTAGGTCAATCCGGTGATCACTATGCCTAACTGGGTCAATCCGGGGGTCACCACGTCTAACTGGGTCAATCTTAGGGGGTCACCACGTCTAAATGGTCAATCTTAGGGGGTTTCCCCCCACGTCTAACTGGTCAATCTTAAAGGGTTTCTCCCACGTCTAACTGGTCAATCTTAGGGGGTTTACCCCACGTCTAACTAGGTCAATCTTAGGGGTTCCCCCATGTCTAACTAGGTCAATCTTAGCGGGTCACCATGTCTAACTGGTCAATCCGGTGGTCACAATGGTTTACAATGGTCAATCCGGGGGTCACAATGTCTAACTAGGTCAATCCGGGGTCACAATATCTAACTAGGTCAATCCGGCGATCACAATGTCTAACTAGGTCAATGCGGGGTCATAATGCATAACTAGGTCAATCCGGGGCCACAATGCATAACTAGGTCAATCCGGGGCCACAATGCATAACTAGGTCAATCCGGGGCCACAATGTCTAACCAGGTCAATCCGGGGGTCACAATGTCTAACTAGGTCAATCCGGCGTCACAATGTCTAACTGGTCAATCCGGGGTCAAATGTCTAACTAGGTCAATCCGCGGGTCACAATGTCTAACTAGGCCAATCCGGGGGTCACAATGTCTAACTAGGACAATCCGGGGTCACAATGTCTAACTAGGTCAATCCGGGGGTCACAATGTCTAACTGGTCAAACCGGGGGTCACAATGCCTATCTAAATCAACCCGGGGTCTCAATGTCTAACTGGGTGAATCCTGGGGTCACAATGTCTAATTAGGTCAAACCGGAGTCACAATGCCTAACTAGGTCAATACCGCGGTCACAATTCTAACTGGTCAATCCCGGGATCACAATGTCTAACTAGGCCAATCCCGGGATCACAATATCTAACTAGGTCAACCCGGGATCACAATGTCTAACTACGTCAATCTGGGGGTCACAATGTCTAACTAGGTCAACCTTGGAGTCACAATGTATAACTAGGTCAATCCGGGGTCACAATGTCTAAGCAGGTCAATCCGGGGGTCAGAATGCCTAACTAGGTCAATCGGGGTCACAATATCTAACTAGGTCAATCCGGGGTAACAATGTCTAACTACGTCAATCCGGGGTAACAATGTCTAACAAGGTCAATCAAGGGTAACAATGTATAACTGGTCAATCCGGGGTCACAATATCTAACTAGGTCAATCCGGGGTCACAATGTCTAACTAGGTGAAACCGGGGGTCACAATCTCTAACTAGGCCAATCTGGGGTCACAATATCTAACTAGGTCAATCAAGGGGTCACAATGTCTAAGTAGTTAAATCCGGAGATCACAATGTCTAAGTTGGTCAATCCTTGGGTCACCATTCTAAGTAGGTCAATCCTGGGGTTACAATGTCTAACTGGTCAATCCAAGACTCACAATGTCTAACTAGGTCAATCCGGGGGTCACAATGTCTATCCGGAGTCACAATATCTAAGTAGGTCAATCCGGGGTCAAATATCTAAGTAGGTCAATCCGAGGTCACAATGTGTAACTAGGTCAATCCGAGGCCACAATGCCTAACTAGGTCAATCCGGGGTCACACTGTCTAACTAGGTCAAACCGGGTCACAATGTCTAACTAGGTCAAACCGGGGATCACAATGTCTAACTAAGTCAATCCTGAGGTTCACACTGTCTCACGGGCCAATCCGGGGTCACAATGTCTAACTAGGTCAAACCAGGGGTCACAATGTCTAACTAGGTCAATCCGGGATCACAATGTCTAAGTAGGTCAATCGGGAGATCACAACGTCTAAGTAGGTCAATCCGGGACTAACAATGTCTAAGTAGGTCAATTAGGGGTCACAATTCCTAACTGGTCAATCCGGGGGTCACAATGTCTAACTAGGTCAATCCGCGCGGCACAATGTCTAACTAGGCCAATCCGGGTGTCACAATGTCTAACTAGGTCCATCCGGGGCCACAATGTCTAACTAGGTCAATCCAATGGTCACAATGTCTAACTAGGTCAACTCGGCCTCACAATGTCTAACTAGGTCAAACCGGGGATCACAATGTCTAACTAGGTCAAACCGGGGGTCAAATGTCTAACTAGGTCAATCCGGGCCACAATGTCTATCTAGGTCAAACCGGGGTCACAATGTCTAGCTAGGTCAAACCGGGGTCACAATGTCTAACTGGGTCCATCCGGGTCACAATGTCTATCTAGGTCAAACCGGGGTCACAATGTCTAGCTAGGTCAAACCGGGGTCATAATGTCTAACTAGGTCAATCCGGGGGTCATAATGTCTAACTAGGTCAATCCTGGGTCACAATGTCTAACTAGGTCAAACCGGGGGTCACAATGTCTAACTAGGCCAATACAGGTGGTCACAATATCTAAGTAGGTCAACCCGGGGGTCACAATATCTATCTAGGTCAATCCGGGACTAACAATGTCTAAGTAGGTCAACCAGGGGGTCACAATGTCTAACTAGGTCAATCCGGGGTTCACAATGTCTAAGTAGGTCAATCCGGGGTCACAATGTCTAACTAGGTCAATACGGGGGTCACAATGTCTTACTAGGTCAATGTGGGGTCATAATGGCTAACTAGGTCAATCAAGGGTCACAATTTGTAAGTGGGTCAAACCGGGGTCACAATATCTAACTAGGTCAATAAGGGGGTCACAATGTCTAACTACGTCAATACGGGGGTCACAATGTCGAAATAGGTCAATCCGGAGATCACAATGTCTAACTAGGTCAAACCGGAAGCATAATGTCTAACTAGGTCAAACCGGGGGTCACAATGTCTAACTGGGTCAATCCGGGATTTGACAATGTCTAACTGGTCAATCCGGGTTTCACAATGTCTAACTAGGTCAATCCGGGGTCACGATGTCTAACTGGGTCAATCCGGGTCACAATGTATAACTAGATCAAACCGGGGTCACAATGTCTAACTAGGTCAATCCGGGGGTCACAATGTCTAAGTATGTCAATCCGGAGATCACAGTGTCTAAGTAGGTCAATCTGGGGTTACAATGTCTAACTAGGTCAATCCATGACTAAAAATGTCTAAGTAGGTCAACCAGGGGGTTACCATGCCTAACTAGGTCATTCCGGGATCACAATGTCTAAGTAGGTCAATCCGGGTCACAATCTCGAACTGGGTCAATCAGGGGTCACAATGTCTAACTGGTCAAACCGGTGTCACAATGTATAACTAGGTCAAACCGGGTCACACTGTCTAACTAGGTCAAACCGGGGTCACAATGTCTATCTAGGTCAACCCGGTGTCACAATGTCTAACTAGGCCAATCCGGGAGTAACAATGTCTAAGTAGGTCAATCAGGGGTCACAATACCTAACTAGGTCAATCCGGGGGTCACAATGTCTAACTAGGTCAATCCGGGGTCACAATGTATATCTAGGTCAAACTGGGATCACAATGTCTAACTAGGTCAATACAGGGGTCACAATATCTAAATAGGTCAACCCGGATTCACAATGTCTAACTAGGTCAATCCGGGACTAACAATGTCTAAGTAGGTCAAATATGGGTCACAATGTCTAACTAGGCCAATCCATGGTTTATAATGTCTAAGTAGGTCAATCCGGGGTCACAATGTCTAACTAGGTCAATCCGGGGTCACAATGTCTTACTTGGTCAATGCGGGGTCACAATGTCTAACTAGGTCAAACCGGGATCACAATTTCTAAGTAGGTCAAACCGGGCACAATATATAACTAGGTCAATACGGGGGTCACAATGTCTAACTACGTCAATACGGGGGTCACAATGTCTAAATAGGTCAACCCGGAGATCACAATGTCTAACTAGGTCAAACCGGGACATAATGTCTAACTAGGTCAAAACGGGAGTCACAATGTCTAACTGGTCAATCCGGGGGGTTTACAATGTCTAACTATGTCAATATGGGGTCACAATGTCTAACTGGGTCAATCCGGGGTCACAAATATCTAACTAGGTCAATACGGGGTCACAATGTCAAAGTATGTCAATCCGGAGATCACAGTGTCTAAGTAGGTCAATCTATGGTCACAATGCCTAACTAGGTCAATCCGGGACTAAAAATGTCTAAGTAGGTCAACCAGGGGGTCACCATGCCCAACTAGGTCAATCCGGTGTCACAATGTCTAAGTAGGTCAACCAGGGGGTCACCATGCCCAACTAGGTCAATCCGGGATCACAATGTCTAAGTAGGTCAATCCGGGTCACAATGTCTAACTAGGTCAAACCGGGGTCAAATCCCTAACTAGGTCAAACCGGATCAAATGTCTAACTAGGTCAAACCGGGGTCACAATGTCTATGTAGGTCAATCCGGGGTTGACAATGTCTAAGTGGTCAATCCGGGGTTCACAATGTCTAACTAGGTCAACCCGGGGGTCACAATGTCTAACTAGGTCAAACCAGGTATCACAATATCCAACTAGGTCAATCCGGGGATCACAATGTCTAACTAGGTCAATCCGCGCAGTAAATGTCTAAACAGGCCAATCCGGTTGTCACAATGTCTAACTAGGTCAATCCGGGGTCACAATGTCTAACTAGGTCAATCCTATGATCACAATGTCTAACTAGGTCAACCCGGCTTCACAATGTCTAACTATGTCAAACCGGGGGCACAATTTCTAACTGGTCAAACCGGGGCCACAATGTCTAACTAGGTCAATCCGGGGTCATAATGTCTAACTAGGTCAATCCGGAGATCACAATATCTAAGTAGGTCAATCCGGGGTCACAATGTCTAACTAGGCCAATCCGGGAGTAACAATGTCTAAGTAGGTCAATCAGGGGTCACAATGCATAACTAGGTCAATCCGGGGGTCACAATGTCTAACTAGGTCAAACCGGGGTCACAATATCTAACTAGGCCAATCCGGGGTCATAATGTCTAACTAGGTCAATCCTTGGTCACAATGTCTAACTAGGTCAAATCGGGGTCATAATGTCTAACTAGGTCAATACAGGTGGTCACAATATCTAAGTAGGTCAATCCGGGGATCACAATGTCTAACTAGGTCAACCCGGACCAACAATATCTAAGTAGGTCAACCAGGGGTCACAATGTCTAACTAGGTCAATCCGGGGGTCACAATGTCTAAGTAGGTCAATCCGGGGATAACAATGTATAACTAGGTCAATCCGGGGGTCACAATATCTTACTGGTCAATGCGGGGTCACAATGTCTAACTAGGTCAATCAAGGGTCACAATTTCTAAGTAGGTCAAACCGGGGTCACAATATCTAACTAGGTCAATTCGGGGGTCACAATGTCTAACTACGTCAATACGGGGGTCACAATGTCTAAATAGGTCAATCCGGAGATCACAATGTCTAACTAGGTCAAACCGGGGTCATAATGTCTAACTAGGTCAAACCGGGGGTCACAATGTCTAACTAGGTCAATCCGGGGGTTTACAATGTCTAACTGGTCAATCCGGGTTTCACAATGTCTAACTAGGTCAATCCGGGGTCACAATGTCTAACTGGGTCAATCCGGGGTCACAATGTATAATTAGGTCAAACCGGGGGTCACAATGTCTAACTAGGTCAATCCGGGGGTTACAATGTCTAAGTATGTCAATCCGGAGATCACAATGTCTAAGTAGGTCAATCTGGGGTCACAATGTCTAACTAGGTCAATCCGGGACTAAAAATGTCTAAGTAGGTCAACCAGGGGGTCAACATGCATAACTAGGTCAATCCGGGGTCACATCGTCTAAGTAGGTCAATCCGGGGTCACAATGTCTAACTAGGTCAATCCGGAGTCACAATGTCTAACTGGGTCAATCCAGGGTCACAATGTCTAACTAGGTCAAACCGGTGTCACAATGTATAACTAGGTCAAACCGGGGCCGCACTGTCTAACTAGGTCAAACCGGGTCACAATGTCTATCTAGGTCAATCCGGAGTCACAATGTCTAACTAGGCCAATCCGGGAGTAACAATGTCTAAGTAGGTCAATCAGGGGCCACAATGCCGAACTAGGTCAATCCGGGGTCACAATTCCTAACTAGGCCAATCCGGGGGTCACAATGTCTAACTAGGTCAATCCGGGGTCACAATGTCTATCTAGGTCAAACCAGGCTCACAATGTCTAACTAGGTCAAGCCGGGGTCACAATGTCTAACTAGGTCAATCCGGGGGTTATAATGTCTAGCTAGGTCAATCCTGGGTCACAATGTCTAACTAGGTCAAACCGGGGGTCACAATGTCTAACTAGGTCAATACAGGGGCCACAATATCTAAGTAGGTCAATCCGGGGTCAGAATATCTAACTGGTCAATCCGGGACTAACAATGTCTAAGTAGGTCAACCAGGGGTCACAATGTCTAACTAGGTCAATCCGGGGTTCACAATGTGTAAGTAGGTCAAACCGGGGGTCACAATGTCTAACTAGGTCAATCCGGGGTCGCAATGTCTTACTAGGTCAATGCGGGTCACAATGTCTAACTAGGTCAATCAAGGGATCACAATTTCTAAGTAGGTCAAACCGGGGTCACAATATCTATCTAGGTCAATACGGGGTCACAATGTCTAACTACGTCAATACGGGGGTCACAATGTCTTAATAGGTCAATCCGGAGATCACAATGTCTAACTAGGTCAAACCGGGGTCATAATGTCTAACTGGTCAAACCGGGGGTCACAATGTCTAACTAGGTCAATCCGGGGGTTGACAATGTCTAACTGGTCAATCCGGGTTTCACAATGTCTAACTAGGTCAATCCGGGGTCACAATGTCTAACTGGGTCAACCCGGGGTCACAATGTATAACTAGGTCAAACCGGGGATCACAATGTCTAACTAGGTCAATCCGGGGTCACAATATCTAAGTATGTCAATCCGGAGATCACAGTGTCTAAGTAGGTCAATCTGGGATCACAATGTATAACTAGGTCAATCCAGGACTAAAAATGTATAAGTAGGTCAACCAGGGGGTCACCGTGCATAACTAGGTCAATCCGGGGTCACAATGTCTAACTAGGTCAATCCGGGTCACAATGTCAAACTAGGTCAATCCGGGGTCACAATGTCTAACTGGGTCAATCCGGGGTCACAATGACTAACTAGGTCAAACCGGTGTCACAATGTATAACTAGGTCAAACCGGGGACATTGTCTAACTAGGTCAAACCGGTGTCACAATGTCTAACTAGGTCAAACCGGGGACACATTGTCTAACTAGGTCAAACCGGGGTCACAATGTATATCTAGGTCAATCCGGGGGTTGACAATGTCTAACTGGTAAATCCAGGGTTCACAATGTCTAACTAGGTCAATCCGGGTGTCACAATGTCTAACTGGGTCAATCCGGGGTCACAATGTCTAACTAGGTCAAACCAGGTATCACAATGTCTAACTGGTCAATCCGGGGATCACAATGTCTAAGTAGGTCAATCCGGAGATCACAATGTCTAATTATGTCAATCCGGGGTCACAATGTCTAACTAGGCCAATCCGGGAATAACAATGTCTAAGTAGGCCAATCAGGGTCACAATGCCTAACTAGGTCAATCCGGGGGTCACAATGTCTAACTGGTCAATCCGGGGTCACAATGTCTAACTGGGTCCATCCGGGTCACAATGTCTATCTAGGTAAAACCGGGGTCACAATGTCTAACTAGGTCAAACCGGGTTCACAATGTCTAACTAGGTCAATCCGGGGTCATAATATCTAATTAGGTCAATCCTGGGTCACAATGTCTAACTAGGTCAAACCGGGGGTCACAATGTCTAACTAGGTCAATACAGGGGTCACAATATCTAAGTAGGTCAATCCGGGGTCACAACATCTAACTAGGTCAATTCGGGACTAACAATCTCTAAGTAGGTCAACCAGGGGTCACAATGTCTAACTAGGTCAATCCGTGGTTCACAATGTCTAAGTAGGTCAATCCGGGGTCACAATGTCTAATTAGGTCAATCCGGGATCACAATGTCTTACTAGGTCAATGCGGGGTCACAATGTCTAACTAGGTCGATCAAGGGGTCACAATTTCTAAGTAGGTCAAACTGGGGTCGCAATATCTAACTAGGTCAATACGGGGGTCACAATGTCTAACTACGTCAATACAGGTGGTCACAATATCTAAGTAGGTCAATCCGGGGATCACAATGGCTAACTAGATCAATCCGGGACTAATAATGTCTAAGTAGGTCAACCAGGAGTCACAATGTCTAACTAGGTCAATCCGGGTGTCACAATGTCTAAGTAGGTCAATCCGGGGATCACAATGTCTAACTAGGTCAATCCGGGGGTCACAATATCTTACTGGTCAATGCGGGGTCACAATGTCTAACTAGGTCAATCAAGGGTCACAATTTCTAAGTAGGTCAAACCGGGGTCACAATATCTAACTAGGTCAATTCGGGGGTCACAATGTCTAACTACGTCAATACGGGGGTCACAATGTCTAAATAGGTCAATCCGGAGATCACAATGTCTAACTAGGTCAAACCGGGGTCATAATGTCTAACTAGGTCAAACCGGGGGTCACAATGTCTAACTAGGTCAATCCGGGGGTTTACAATGTCTAACTGGTCAATCCGGGTTTCACAATGTCTAACTAGGTCAATCCGGGGTCACAATGTCTAACTGGGTCAATCCGGGGTCACAATGTATAATTAGGTCAAACCGGGGGTCACAATGTCTAACTAGGTCAATCCGGGGGTTACAATGTCTAAGTATGTCAATCCGGAGATCACAATGTCTAAGTAGGTCAATCTGGGGTCACAATGTCTAACTAGGTCAATCCGGGACTAAAAATGTCTAAGTAGGTCAACCAGGGGGTCAACATGCATAACTAGGTCAATCCGGGGTCACATCGTCTAAGTAGGTCAATCCGGGGTCACAATGTCTAACTAGGTCAATCCGGAGTCACAATGTCTAACTGGGTCAATCCAGGGTCACAATGTCTAACTAGGTCAAACCGGTGTCACAATGTATAACTAGGTCAAACCGGGGCCGCACTGTCTAACTAGGTCAAACCGGGTCACAATGTCTATCTAGGTCAATCCGGAGTCACAATGTCTAACTAGGCCAATCCGGGAGTAACAATGTCTAAGTAGGTCAATCAGGGGCCACAATGCCGAACTAGGTCAATCCGGGGTCACAATTCCTAACTAGGCCAATCCGGGGGTCACAATGTCTAACTAGGTCAATCCGGGGTCACAATGTCTATCTAGGTCAAACCAGGCTCACAATGTCTAACTAGGTCAAGCCGGGGTCACAATGTCTAACTAGGTCAATCCGGGGGTTATAATGTCTAGCTAGGTCAATCCTGGGTCACAATGTCTAACTAGGTCAAACCGGGGGTCACAATGTCTAACTAGGTCAATACAGGGGCCACAATATCTAAGTAGGTCAATCCGGGGTCAGAATATCTAACTGGTCAATCCGGGACTAACAATGTCTAAGTAGGTCAACCAGGGGTCACAATGTCTAACTAGGTCAATCCGGGGTTCACAATGTGTAAGTAGGTCAAACCGGGGGTCACAATGTCTAACTAGGTCAATCCGGGGTCGCAATGTCTTACTAGGTCAATGCGGGTCACAATGTCTAACTAGGTCAATCAAGGGATCACAATTTCTAAGTAGGTCAAACCGGGGTCACAATATCTATCTAGGTCAATACGGGGTCACAATGTCTAACTACGTCAATACGGGGGTCACAATGTCTTAATAGGTCAATCCGGAGATCACAATGTCTAACTAGGTCAAACCGGGGTCATAATGTCTAACTGGTCAAACCGGGGGTCACAATGTCTAACTAGGTCAATCCGGGGGTTGACAATGTCTAACTGGTCAATCCGGGTTTCACAATGTCTAACTAGGTCAATCCGGGGTCACAATGTCTAACTGGGTCAACCCGGGGTCACAATGTATAACTAGGTCAAACCGGGGATCACAATGTCTAACTAGGTCAATCCGGGGTCACAATATCTAAGTATGTCAATCCGGAGATCACAGTGTCTAAGTAGGTCAATCTGGGATCACAATGTATAACTAGGTCAATCCAGGACTAAAAATGTATAAGTAGGTCAACCAGGGGGTCACCGTGCATAACTAGGTCAATCCGGGGTCACAATGTCTAACTAGGTCAATCCGGGTCACAATGTCAAACTAGGTCAATCCGGGGTCACAATGTCTAACTGGGTCAATCCGGGGTCACAATGACTAACTAGGTCAAACCGGTGTCACAATGTATAACTAGGTCAAACCGGGGACATTGTCTAACTAGGTCAAACCGGTGTCACAATGTCTAACTAGGTCAAACCGGGGACACATTGTCTAACTAGGTCAAACCGGGGTCACAATGTATATCTAGGTCAATCCGGGGGTTGACAATGTCTAACTGGTAAATCCAGGGTTCACAATGTCTAACTAGGTCAATCCGGGTGTCACAATGTCTAACTGGGTCAATCCGGGGTCACAATGTCTAACTAGGTCAAACCAGGTATCACAATGTCTAACTGGTCAATCCGGGGATCACAATGTCTAAGTAGGTCAATCCGGAGATCACAATGTCTAATTATGTCAATCCGGGGTCACAATGTCTAACTAGGCCAATCCGGGAATAACAATGTCTAAGTAGGCCAATCAGGGTCACAATGCCTAACTAGGTCAATCCGGGGGTCACAATGTCTAACTGGTCAATCCGGGGTCACAATGTCTAACTGGGTCCATCCGGGTCACAATGTCTATCTAGGTAAAACCGGGGTCACAATGTCTAACTAGGTCAAACCGGGTTCACAATGTCTAACTAGGTCAATCCGGGGTCATAATATCTAATTAGGTCAATCCTGGGTCACAATGTCTAACTAGGTCAAACCGGGGGTCACAATGTCTAACTAGGTCAATACAGGGGTCACAATATCTAAGTAGGTCAATCCGGGGTCACAACATCTAACTAGGTCAATTCGGGACTAACAATCTCTAAGTAGGTCAACCAGGGGTCACAATGTCTAACTAGGTCAATCCGTGGTTCACAATGTCTAAGTAGGTCAATCCGGGGTCACAATGTCTAAT
>JAOPUL010270095.1:0-12489 GCA_027564515.1 Octopus rubescens | reverse complement strand
TATATAGACGTGCGTGAGTAACAAGAGAAATGCATACTGTAGCAGAAACTTAGCATCAACTTTATAAGGAAACGATTGCCGATCACAAATGCAAAGACAAAGCCTACACCAACTTTTTAATTCGCATGATTGCATTTATCTAATCAAGATTGTAAGGCAAAAAAAAAAACCAGATTCTATCTTATGTACATGATAAAAATATATTAAAGTAAGATAATCGGTTGAAATGCAGTACTGACAGATTGTAGATAAGCATTCGATTCCTTGCCATTTATAATTTCCATGTTCAGAAAACTAGCTTACAATATAATTTTATACATACCGCTGTGTAATGTGCATATAGAAATGGGAAATAATGGTAAATGAAGTGAAGCGGATGCGGTATAAGTACATTCCATGTCACGAAGCAGAGCTTGAAGCAGAATAACACTTTGTTTAAGAAGAAAAGTAGTGGAAGAAATACGTAGATTTTGCTGTTTGAAACTTAAAATGGAATTTACTGTCAAAACAAAATAACCACTCCATCTTAAACGTGAATTTGATTGTACGAAGCTTGTTATTGGCAATACAAATCTCAGTTATTATTATTATTTGGTAACACACGTGCCAGACAAAACACGAAGGCTGCGTTGTCCGAGCTAGGGCCCGTGTGCTCAAACACGAAGGAACTAAAGCCATCCAAGGGGCCCGAACGGTGGAGACGCGACGTGGCAATAAATCCAGAATCGTTTATTAGCCACAAGAGCCTACATAAAGCAACATTAAATGACAAGACACAGACATAATTAAACAAACAAATACGAGACAAAGGGCCTTCCATCGTGTAAATAATATATAACAACAAAAAAAGAACAAATTAAAACTCCCAATAGGGATTTGGGGCACCTCGAGGCAAACACACACAAAAGTCACGGATGCCTGAACAACAGGGCAAGAGCCCTTCTTTTATTTTTCACAGGCGAAAACTCAGAATCGGGCCTTTCATACTGGCCATTCTTCCGACATTCACCCACCCTTCAACAAACTTGCTAGAAGGCAACTATTCCCTCTCCATCTTCACCTTCCCCTTCAAGTGAAACCTGAAGAAGTTGATGAGGACTTGACCTGAGAGGAAAGTGTCTGTCGTTAGCTGTTTCAAGCGTGTCCACAATACGACCTCTCTTGCTACAGCCACCAGACAAATAAAAACGGCCTGCAAAACGGTTTCATCGCTCCGCGCGCACCCTGGGTGGACCCGGCTGAGGTCACTTCCGTGTCTATAAGGTTTATCCTTAACAGGCAGCGCTCCTCGTTAGCACTGCCAGGCGACGGATTTCTGGAAATTATCCATAGGCCCTGGCCCGAAAGTTCACCGGAACAGACTGGTCAGTTGATCTTCGTCAACGCCAAGAGTTTCCCCGAGAACGTCGTCGCACTTTCCCTCCACTATCTCTCTAGAGAACGCCAGAGTGAAACTACCACCGAGCGCATTGCCCTCCTGGCCGGGGACTGTGATCGCTTGACGACACTTCCTCAGTCTACGCCTAATCCAGGTTTGAAGCTCAGTCAAAGAGATGAGCTGTGGAAAGGCGAGCTTAGCAAACGGCGACCACACCTGCTTATCGTCAGGGAAACGCTGGAGATGACGTAACCTGAGCGCACGTCTGCGCATCAGCAACTATTCCAGGGCCTACATTCAGCGGCTGGTGACAGCAGATGCAGCGCCTGAGCAGTGGAGCACGACCCTTCCACAGAAGGCGGAAGAGTAACCGAACCAGTTTGGTCAACCAACAAACGGGGCAAGGGTCGACGGACAAGGGGTAATAGATGACGGATGCGATGTATGCATTCGCCACCTCCGCTCGACCTTTTAGGGAAAGCTTCCTCTCGGCACATTTCTGGGTGAGACTGGCCACCCTGTTCGCCATTTCGTCCCAGTTTCTCTCCGCCTGGAGGCCTGCACCAAACCAGACCAGACCCCAAACAATTTAACCGGACCGTGTGTTCAGCGGCTCATAACGTTATTGGACGGCATGGGCCTGCCTCTCCAGGTGCCCAATTGTAAGCTCACTGACTTTTCCGCGTTAATTTTCGCTCCTGTCACCGCTTCATATTCTCGTAATGTGTCGCCAATCAGGTTTATATGCTTGTGGCTCGACACTATGACGGTGACATTGTCAGCGTAAGCAGGCACACTTCGTCCATATCCTAGATCACGCGGCACATTCCTCAAAGCCTCCAACTTCTGCAGTAATGGCTCAAGAGTCAACACATACAGAAGGGAGGAGAGAGCGCAAGATACTGAATGGCTCCGGCAGATGACCATTCACCCGCACAACCGAGTAGATGCCGCTGTAGAAAGTAGTGATCCAACCACGAAAGACCGGACTGAACCCGGCTGCTTTGAGGACAGCTGTCCTGATGGTCAACCATATCAAAGGCTTTAGATTGATCAAATTGATCAGGGCCTCCACCCATGCTAGATTCCTTCCCTACTCTTTCTTCGATGGAGCGCGTAAGGTGGAGGTTGTCGTGGATAGATCTTTTGGGGATAGCACATGTCTGCGCATCACTGACAAGCTTATCGACCGTCAAGCGGCAACCTCTTGGCTAACACCTTGGCCAAAATCTTCAACTTTGCATTGAGAAGAGTGATGGGCCTGACATTTTCTATAACGTACTCCTTGTTTGGGTCCTTTCTCAGCAGTGCAATCACCCCTTGACAAAGAAAAGTGGGAATTCGCCCATTGTGTTGCCAGTTGCAGTAGACGTATGCTAAGAGGCCTTCAAATAAGTCTGGCAAATAAAGCTCGTAGGGCAGACCATACAAACCCGGCGTGCCTTTCGTGCAGCTGCTCTTCATAGCTTCCTGTATTTCCTGGGCTGTTATAGGCCTTTCGCAGCACCCCACCTCGCTCGCCGAGATTTGGGGCAGGCCGTCCAGGTAGAGACCAAAGTCCCCCCTGTTATCCATCCCGCTACTCCTCCCGAACAGTCGACCAAAGTGCTGCTGAAAGGCCGTACACATCTACTTTGCTTCGAACAGCTTGCACCCATTCTGGTCATCCAAAGACCAAATGGTGACTTTATTGCCACGTTTCGCCTCCACCACGTAGGTCCATCGAGCGGTTTTCGTTCCTTCGCTTCTTAGTGGACTTAGCTTGGCTCTGACAATGCAACCTTCGAGTTGGCTTCGAAAAATTAGTCGAGAGACAAACTCGCAGCCAATACGTCGATTGCGATGCCTGTTTTAAGCGCCCCGTCTACCCTTACAGCTAAGTCTCCCCCTATTCTATTTCTTTCTACCGCTAAATCTAATAGATTCTACTCTAATTGACCTTTTAAGAGTAAACCACCAGTGGTTGTTGACGATTACGCCCGTCAACGAACTCTTAACTAGAACGCTAATCCGGTTTCTGTAAGCTTGACACGCCAGTAACCGAAACCCTGTCTATGAAGTCTATCTAAGACAACCGTGCAGATCACGAGTTTGTGGTCTGTGTAGTCGATTATTTGAAATTGTGGACTAGGTATACTATCCTTTTCCGCTGGCCTACAGAATACCCTATCTAGGTACGATCTAGATGACCCTATACGATTTGTCCAAGTCCACATTGGCACATTCGGGTTATCTAGTCGGTACCTGTCAGATAGTTGAAAACGTCTGAGCAGGTTTTTAAGGCTTCTGCTAACAAATACTTCCACGTAATCAAAATTTTCATTTATGATAGCGTTCCAGTCCCCTACTAACACTAAAGTTCGAGACGTTCCAAGAAAAACCTCCGACCGCTTGCAGTAGTCTGGCCGCTCTGCCGCTGTGGGGGCATAGGCAGCCACCTGTCTGAAAGCACCGCCGTCACTGCTGCTTACTTCCAGGAACGTCAACTTACCTTCCAGATCCAAGAAGACTGACTTTATTCTCAAATTCAGACCTTTCCGAAAAAAAAACACCACAGTACCACCACCGTCCCCTCCCGGCCGACACGGAGAAAGAAAAATCTCGTATCCACCTAAAAGGGTGATGTGGGCCCGTGGGTCTGATAGTCTGGATTCCCTAATGACTGCTACGTCTACACTAAGGGATCTCAGGTCATTTAAACGGCGACTTTGTTTCCAAGAAGACCCTAGACCCCTGATATTTATGCAACCTTTTGTGAGGATCGCTACTCTAAAAACAATTTTGTTTTGACATGAGCTCTGCTTACCATTGTTTTCTGGTATGATGGCTCAATTTGGTTTCAGTGTGGGTGTTTCCACGAAGATTTTATAAAGTCCTTTGTTGTATGTGTTTGAAAAAGACCCAACAGCATTTGGAAAATTGAACTTTAGGGTGTTGTATAGATGCAGTGTGATTTAAAAAAAATTGTATATGGTTTGGTGATGTTGTCTCTTAAGTGTGTCATAAGTTGCATATGGTTTGTGCCAATGGTTGTGAGGTTGCTGGTGTATGTATGTACTGTTGTTTCTGTTGGTGTTGGAGGTGGTAGTACTAGTGGAGTTGTTGTTGTTGTTTGTTGGGTGTATGTGTGTTGCTGCAGTTGGGCCGTTCTGGCTCTCTGCGCCTCCCCATATTTCCAGTGTCTTTAATCTTTTTTTAATTTTTTTTTTGGGGGGGGGCACTGTTTGCCAATCTCAACCTCAGTACTTGAGCAGTCCCTAGTTGTTTGAGTCGGGAAGGAGGACTTTTTCTGGGTCTTGGTCTTAGGGTTCATTTGTTGCTGCTGATACTGCTGAGGGTGGTGGTATTAATGGTGGTGGTGTTATTGTTTTTACTAATGATTGTGGTGGTGCTACTTCGGCTGGTGTCTTTGTTGTTGTTGGTGTCCTGCCGACGACTGGAAGTGGCCTTGTTGTTGTTGGTGGTGACGGTGATGGTGTTGGTGATGTAGGGATCACCGGGTTCTTCTTCTGCTGCTGTTATTCTTGTTGCGCTGGGGTGTTGCCAGCAGTGGCCGACGCACCTCCTTATATTTGGAGAAGTTGACCTTGAGGTGCTGGTCACTTCCACAAGAGTAGCGCTTCGGCCTCCTGCTCACCACAGCCACGTGAAGTATTGTGCTATCGGGTAGTTTAATGGAGTCGGTTATGGAATGTATTCCCTCTTGTTTAATTTGAACAAAAAGCTCCATTCCCTGACCCGACCAATTCTGTTGGTGCAACTTGTACACTTCGAGTTTTGTAGCGGTGTTCTCTATATCTAAGATAACAGCCACCACCAGCCAGCACATATTTTTTCAGAGGGCAGCACCCCAATTTTTATTTTGTAATGCGCCAATCAAGATATATGGACAGGAGCAGGAGATCTTCTGAATTTAGTGGCATTGTGGAATCTGTCTTGCTTCTTCCTCTGTGGGAAAACGCACTTCTAAAGTGCCGAACCGTTTTCCGTGTGTCACATAGCTTTTATTTCCCCATATTAGTTTGAGAATCAGTTCCAGTTGTTGTTGCGTTGCACATTCAAGTCCTCTTTCCTTTTTGTTTATGCATTTATCTACTATTGTTTACGGCTGGTGCTCTTAATTATTTCCTCTGGGGTTTTTAGTGAGACATTGCTGCCTGTCTCACCAGTAGCCCCTTTGATTTTTTTATGCCGTCCAATGAAATGTTTAACCTTTCCTTTCTATGTTTCGCTGCGGAAGCGAAACATGTGTGTATTGGTTTTGCCTTTTGAACTATCTTCGCTGTCTCTACTGTTCATGGCAGTGGTGGGGTTGGAAGCGTTTGCTTGGTTATGCTTTGTGTTTTCTGCGCTGTCACTAGTGCTGATATTGGTGCTGTTAGTAGTGGTTAATCTGCTACTGGTGCCTATTAGAGGGGGGAAATCCTCACTGTACTGGCCGTCAGAAACACCAATGGTACTCCCCTCGAGAGAGGAAGCCATTTTGCAATAACATTTTGAAAATGGGCTTTAAGCCTCAAGTTTGCCCCGAAGAGGGTTAACTCCACAACAAAAGCCCTCCTAATGACAAATTCAACAACCCCAACATAAAAATAATAACAATTTCAAAACAAAATTTCAACGTATGGAGCACAAAAAGTCACGTCTTGACATGACTACAACAACAACAATAACATCACCACTACTAACAGCGACAGAAGTATGAAGGAGGGAACGGAGGAAAACAGTACCAACACTACCACCACTACCACCACCACTAACACAAAAGCCAACCCAAGTAACAACAACTGTAATGAACAAAGAACAGAAAAAATAATTCTTCAAGCCGAACACCTGATTTACAAGACAGCGAAAAGATAAAAAAAAACGACAATTACGTTAGTTTTTTGTAAACCGAAGCAAAGCGGTTTCGCTTCATGTGTTGGCGAACAGAGGAGGTTGAATTAACAGAAAAGGATTTGCCTAGTGACAAAACCCATATAAACAGGAGTGGCAGGATTATTCACCTCAATACACCAGAAGAGCTGCTAGAGAGAACAAAGAAATGCGCTGTGATATACCGATGTATATCAGTGCAAAGGAAACAATTAGAAAGAGCGACGCAGGCCCAGGTCTAAAAATGCATGAGGCCTGTGTGGCATCTAAAATCTTACGTCGCCCGTGAAAGAGCCTTTGACACAGTGGAGGTTTGGTTTCTAACCGAGGAACTGGCCAGAGAAAATGCCACAATTAATTTAAAGACTGAAGAGATCCACATATCCCTACACACCTCGGTCAGAGAGTTATATCAAAGTGAAGGTGGCGGAGGTACCACCAGAAGTAAACATCTCCCTGCTGGCAGAAGCCGTGTTATACGGCATAGAGTAGAAAGTAAATATTTTACAAGTCCACAAAATAAAAAAAAAGAAAATTGGTGGGGTACAAAGATGGAACTCTTGTTCCTTACAAATTTCGCAACGGCACAAGAGATTCCATACATCATCCAGTTCCCTTGAGGATACAAACTGTTTGTAGCAGTAGGGGGCAGAAGGCCAAGATGCCACATTTGTGGAGAAATAAACCACTTAAAAGCCTTCTGCCCCAGACAAACAAAAGATAAACCTGCACTGCTGCCGACACCTCCAACACCTCCAACCCAACAGGAGCAAAAGCGTCAGCAGAGGAAGGCGACCAGAAAGGCTGCGAAAATAACAGCAACAATAGCTTCAACATCAATCACAACAGCATCGACAGCAGCAACAACAACAACCACAACAGTGGAAGCAACATCAGCAGCAGCAGAACCCCTCAAAACAACAGCCATATCCACAGAAGAAAACCAACTAGCCCCTCAGTATTTGTCACTGCCCTGTTCCGACAAGCCAGATATGTCCTGTGTGGAGGCAGACAACGGGCAGCCTGGGTGGCATCTAGTTAGTAAACCCCCCACCAAAAAAAAAGGAAAAAAAGAAGACTGCACTGTCATCAACAGAAAAGAAGTGGCAGGTGTGGACAGAGTGCGGAAACACTTTTGAAAACAAAAATACAGCACCCCAACGGCAGCCGCACCAACATCACCAGCAACAACAACATCATCCTCATCGCTAACATCACCACTACCACTCTTACAGAAACACCCACCACAAGTACAACCCAATTCACAAAAAAACAACTGGCAGACCGAACACCCCAACGGCAGCAGCAATCAAGCATAATAAATTACACGGCAATAAACACGAACAACAGAGAACTGATGCAATACATATGTAACTATACAAACGTCGCAAACATCAATTACATCACACCAACAAACAACACACCAAAACAGATAAGAATCATCAAAACCTAACAAGAAATGTACGCACCCCTAAAAACTAAGTATCCTGAAGGAGTGGGGACGTTCAGGAAATACGCAAACAGAAGACTTTACGCCGAACTTCTAGTGGAAGCAACCCCATCTGACCACAGGGTCGGAAAAACCATCAATGTAAGTAACCTTCTCCGCTTTCAATCCTTTTTCTAGCATGGCCATGCTTAAGATAGTCAGCATAAATGCACATGGCCTGGAGTCGCCTTGGAAATAGGGCCATCAATTCAACTACCTCAGGTCACTAAGCGTCGGTGTAGTGGCCATCAGTGAAACCACATTCTCCGACCAATATGTTTTCCTGCCCATTTTCGGTAGATACGAGATCTATCTATCTCCATGTCAACCGGGAATGGAAGGTAGAACTGCAGTGTTGTTCCGGAGAGGCCTGGACTTCCACATAAGGACTATCTTCCTGGACTCAGGATAGAAGAAGGGGTGATAAAAGCCTCACAAACCTGCTCAGACATTTCCAACTGTCTAAGAGTTACCAACTGTCTAACAGCTGGATTTCGCGGATGTGCCAATGTGGACTTGGAAAAATTGCATCGGGTCATCCAGGTCGTATCTAGACAGGATATTCTGTAGATCAGTAGATAAGGAGAGCATAAGTTGTCCACTTTTCAAATCGGTCGGCTACGCAGACCACACATTTGTGATTTGTACGGTCGACCTGGATAGGTTGGTACGGAAAGACCCGGTTACTGGAAGCTGACCGGATTAAAGAATTAGTTAAGCGGGCATTGACGGAGACAATCGTCAACAACAAATGGTGGTATGCCCTGAAAAGAGCAATTAGAGTAGAATCAATTAGAAAAACATTAGTGACAGAAAGAAATACGATAGAAGGCGACCTTGTCAGAAACTTAGAAGAGGCACTTAGGAAAGGCAATGTAGCCGACGTGCTGGCAGCGAGATTCATCAACGCTAAACACGATGGTTGCATTGTCGGAGCTAAGATGCGTGCTCTAAGACAAGTGGGAACGAAAGCCGCTCGATGGGCCCGAGTGGCAGAGGCGAAACGTGTCAACAAAGCCAAAATTCGGTCTTTGCTCGACCAAAACGGGCGCACGGTAGTCGAGCCCGGGCAGGTGTATGCAGTATTTCAGCAGCACTTTGCCAAACTGTTTGGGACGAGTAGCCGTCCTGAACGCGGGGTGCCCCCAGTGCCTACCTCGACGGCTTGCCGCGACTCTCGTAAAGGGCCGCAGAGTATTGCGGACTGCCGATAACAACCGGCGAAATACGGGAAGCGATGATGGGCTGCATGCCGTGCAAATCACCTGGTTTGGATGGTCTGCCCTACGTGCTTTATTATTATATGCCAGACTTGTTTGTGGGCCTCTTAGCAGATATCTACTGCAACTGGTAACATAACGGAAGTATTTCTAATTCTATGAGTCGATAAGCGGTAGCACTGCTAAGAAAGGGCGCAAAGAAGGGGAACGAAATTAATAATTTTAGGCTTATAAGGTTGTTGAACGCAGATTTCAAAATTTTAGCCAAAATATTACCAAAGAGGTTGGCGCTTATCGCCGAGAAACCGATTGGTGATGCGCAAACATGCGCAATCCCAGGCAGATCCATCCACGACAACCTTCACCTCATGCGATACATAATAGACAGGGTTGGTAAAAAAGCTGGCATGGATCAGTCTAAAGCCTTCGATAGGGTTGACCACCAATACTTGGCAGCCGTCCTCACGGCGGCCGGTTTTGGTCCCGTTTTCCGTGACTGGATCGCTGCTATGAACAGCCATATTAGCTTGGTGGTTCGGGTGAATGGTTACCTTTCGGAACCATTCAATATCATGTGTTCGGTCCGTCAAGTGTGCCCGCTCTCGTCTCTTCTCTATGTACTCACTTTAGAGTCACTACTGCGGAAACTGAAGGCGTTGAGAGGCATCTCGCGCCCCCTCGGACGTGGGAGGATCGCGGTGGCATACGCAGACGACGTTGCCGTGATAGTGTCGAACAGCAAGCACATAGAGCTGATCGACACTGCTCTCAAAGAATACGAGGCGGTGACAGGTGCAAAAATCAATCCGTTAAAGCCAGTGGTCCTACAGCTCGGCACCTGGAAAGGCAGGCCCATACCGTCAATAGCGTCGTGGGACGCTAGACGGAAGGACCGGTTAAATTGCTCGGTGTCTGGTTTGGTCCAGATATCCAGGTGGAGAAGAACTGCAACGAGATGACGAGCAGGGTGGCCAATCTCACCCAGAAATGGGCCGAGAGAAAGCTCTCCCTGAAAGGCCGGGCAGTGGTGGCGAACGCATACATTGCCTCCGTTATATATTAGCGCCTGACCGACGTGTCTTGTCCCGGTTTCCGTCTGAACAGACTGGAGCAGCTGCTCTTCCGCTTTCTGTGAAGAGACGCGTCCCACTGCTCAGGTCCTCCATTTGCTGTCAACACCCACTGAATGGAGGGCTGGATATGCCGTGGCTACTAATGCGCAAACATGTAGATGTAAAGGAGAGGGCACTTGCACTAGAGGTCCGGGTGACCGTGTTTTTGTGAGGTTTTCGCGAGCAGCCCTTGGAAACATCCCTCTTTTGGTGATTTTAATTGTTATAATTTTCCTTGTTATTGATTTTACAAGCTTCGTTTTTAAACGCACTATTTTTGTATTGTATTGTCCTCCATCGTTTAATCTTTTATATGAACAATCAGTGATAAATAAATAAAAGATTATTATTATTATTATTATTATTATTATTATTATTATTATTATTATTATTATTATTATTAATAATAATAATAATGTGAAAATGTCACACAGTATCCAATATTGTGATGTTGTAGATGATATTGTGTGTATCGGTGGGAGGGTGTACTGTCTGTCAAGTCACAACAAGGATCTCAGACATACTGTACTTAACGCAGTATGCGTGCAGTTCCAAGTAACACCGATGTTTGCAATGCACCAAGATTGTAGGGTATTTCTAACGTGACCAGATGCTTCTTTAGGTTCGGTGGTATTGGACCCAATGCTCCGATGACAACAGGGACAACCTTTATGCTTGACTCTCGCAGCTGCCACATCTTGGCGATCTCAATTTTCAGGTGTCCATATTTGTTGACATTTTCTCTTTCTTTCATGAATATGTTTTAATCCCCTGGCACTGCTAGGTCGATTATTAGGCACTTTTCTTTTTCCCTCCTAAACGTTACTATATCTGCCTTTCGGTGCTCTAACACCTTGTCTGTCAGGAAATCAAAATCCCAGAGGATCATTGACTTCTCGTTTTCGTCCATTTCCTTTTCCGGTGTATGTTGGTACCAAGCGGCCGTTACCTAATATACGTACTTCCGGCATAGTATCCAGTTTTGGGTTACCTTGTGGTGTCTGCGCTTGTACTCTTTCTGTACAAGACTTTCACAAGCACTAACAATGTGAGTCATGCATTCTGCAGAGGTTCGTTGTACATGTGCGGTATATATCCCTTTTCACTGAGTTGGTATTCAATGCCCGGTCCTGGGCAGCGATGATAAGCTTTCAGTGGTCTGTTTAGGTCACCATTGTTGAGCCACCACTATGATATTTCTGGTCTTTTAAGTTGTTAGTTACACAGTGGAACCGACCATGTAATTTTATGTGGAGTATTGTTTCTTCTCTCTCGTTGGCCATCCGTGAAAGGAATCGATTAGCACTCTCAACTCCATTATTGGTAAATCCTTCCACATTAGCAGCATACTGAAGCCGGTCTTGTTCGCTGTTTACCAAATACTCTGTTATGCTTCTTCTTTCACTACCAATGCACTCTCGTGTGCTAATCAGGCCACGTCCATCTTTACAATTATTCATGTACAGCCTGTGTACGTTCGCCTTAGGATGGAGGGCACCATGCATTGACATCGTCTTTCGGGTTGTGCGATCGAGTTTTTTAATCTCCGCTCGTGTCCATTTCCGAATGGGTGCACTATAGTGGACTACATCAATAGCCTATATTTTGATGGAAGTCACAAGATTCCTTGCATTGAGTTTTCACTTCAAGAGAAGTTTGAGGCGCTTCAAATATGTATTGGTGACCCTCTCTTTCATTTCTTTATGTAAGATATTGTTGAGCTCCAGGATAACAAGGTACTTGTACCCATCATCATCCGGGATTCCCATTCGCTCTCCGTTTGGCAGATCTAGCAAAGGTAAACAAGAATCCCCCTGGAAGTTACCTCTTTTATTCGTTCCGTCGGTAAGTCCTGTTTGTTGCAGGAAAGATGTGTTTTCCAACTAGGCATGCTGTTCTTGATCAATGCACGCACGTTCTCAGCTACTCCACACATGTTGAGTGTTTCCAGAATCTACGAGTGTGGTAACATGTTGTAAGGCTTTTCAAAGTCTATCCAGGCTATTCACAGGTTTTGTTGGTATCATTTGCAGTTCTTCATTATGACCTTGTCTACCACAAGGCGGTCGTTGGTGCCCTTGGATAGTTTTTGGCATTCCTAGTGTTCTACTGGCAGTAAATGTTTTTCCGCAAGGAACGTGTATATCTTCTCTGCGAGTCCGCTTGTCAACGCTCTCCATACGAGGTTAAGACGAGCAATGTGTCGGTAATTGCTAACCTCATTGCTCTTTGACTGATCTTTCATCAACAATGTTCATTTTCCCCTCTCAAATCCATTCCGGAAGTGCACCGATCTGTAGGCAATTGTGTCGAATTGCAAACCAATTCGTTTGTGTGTTGACCTAAACCATTTGAGCTAGTCCCCCTAGATTCTATCTGGTCCCGCCGCTATCCAGTGTGGCATTCTTATTACCT
>JAOPUL010269941.1:0-12491 GCA_027564515.1 Octopus rubescens | reverse complement strand
AATAATAATAATAATAATAATAATAATAATAATAATAATAATAATAATAATAATAATAATAATAATAATAATGTTTACTTTATTGGTCACAAGGGCCGAATGCAAAACAAAAATGGACAATACGACACATGGGACAAGGGGGGCTTGATACCATAACGTGTACAAAAACAAATTAACAATCACAATTAACAATATATATTAAACAATAAGAATTCCCTAAATGGGGCGAGTTCCTTTAAGGGACAAACGAAGAACCACATACATACCTGTTACCCCGACCGCCAGGGTAACCTCAGCAGGTGCCTCTCTCCTCTCCACTCCTCCAGTTTATATGCGAAAGTTTATGGTAGGCCCATTCACAGGTGCCATCCTCGCCACATTCAGCCACCTTTCAAAAAAATACTGGGGAGCGGGGTGGGGATGGCAGTACTTCTCTCTCTACCCTCATTTTCGTTTTCAAGTAGAACTTGGAAAAGTCGATGAGGCCCTGGCCGAAGAGGAAGGTATCTGTCATCAGTCCTTTCAATCTCGTCCACCACAATACCTCCTTCGCAATAGCCACCAGGCAGAGGAAAACTATCTTTCCTTCCCGGACAAAAGCAGGCGGCGGGGTGATATTCTCAATGGACTTGGCTGATAACCGGATCCGACCTACACGTGTCAACAACTGTTCTACAAAGCTCTACAAGTCAGCAATACCCGGACACTGGACGAGTGCATGCAGAACGGTTTCCTCTTCTGACAGAACTTCTGTGCCTGTAGAGCTTTCTCGAACCGGTAAAGCTCCCCGGCAGCACTGCCAGACTGGGGATTTCTGGAAGTAATGCTTAGGCCCCGGTCCGAAAGTTCTCCGGAATAGACTAGCTTATTGTTCTCTCCCGACGCTCAGAGTTTCCCTGAGAATGTCGTAGCACTTGCCCTCCAATAATCCTATATAGAACTCTATTGTGGAACTTCCACTGACCATATTGCCCGACTGGCAGAGGGGTGTGAGCGCTTGACGACAATCCAGGCGTCAAGTCCTCTTTCTCGGTCTACGCTTGATCCAGGACTATAGATCCGTCAATTAGACGAGCTGCGGAAAATCCCGACTGACAAACGGCGACCACATCTGTTCTCATTTAAGGATACGCTAGAGATGGCGCAGCTTCGGCGCATTACTGCGCATCATTAGGCACGGCGTGTCCAGTCCTCCTCTGAAAACGGGACCTAAACCGGCCGCTTCGAGGACAGCCTCCAAGTATTGATGGTCTACCCTATTAACATATTTTGATTGATCCAAAATGATCAGGGCCGCACCCATGCCAGGTTCCTTCCCTACCCTTTCTATGATGTAGTGCGTGAGGTGGAGTTTCTCGGGGACATATCTGTTCAGGATATCGTATGTCTGCGCATCACCGACAAACTTATCGACGGCAAGCGCCGACCTCTTAGCCAACACCTTGGCCAAAATCATATAATCTGTATTTGGCAGAGTTATAGGCATAATATTATCTATGTCGTTCCCCTTGTTCGGGTGCTTCCTCAGCAGAACCACCACTCCACGTCTAACAGTACTGGGTATTCTCCAGTTCTGCTGCCAGTTGTGGTACACATCCGCCAAGAGATCACCAAAGAAGAATGGCATCTAAAGATAAATCTCGAAATGCAGACCATCCAACTCCCGAGACCTCTCCTTTGTGCAGCCTGCAATCGCCTATCGTATGTCCTCAGCTGTTATCGGCATTTGGCAGAACTCTCCACGTCTCTGGACAAGAGGCATGTCATACTGCCGAGGTAGGAGGTAAAATCCACACCCGGCCTCGCCCCACCGTACGCTCCGTTCAATTTGGCGAAGTGCCGCAGAAATTCCCTACACATCTATCTGGATTCGTGTAGCGTGCGCCCATCCTGGCCAGTCAAAGACCGAATTGTGGCTTTGTTACTCCGTCGCATACTCTGCCACCCGTGCCCATCGAACGGTCCTATCATCCACTCATGTCTTAGTGCACGCGCCCTAGCTGTAACAATGCAATCTTCGTGATTGGCATTGACGAATTGATTGAGGGCTAATCTTCCCGCCAGTACGTCAGTCGCTATGCCTCTCCTAAGCGCCTCTTCTTGCTTACTAATTAGGTCTCCTTCTATTCTACATTCCTCTAAAGCTATTTCCTTACTAATCTCTACCACCTCTACTCTAATAACCTATTAGAGGTCTATTAGGTCTATCCACCCTCGGCTGTTGACGATTGCGGCAGAAAACCTCCGATGGATTAACTTGCTGACCCGTTTTCTGATTGTTTGAGGCACCGGAAAATACGCGTTCAACTTCTACTACCCGCAGCCCTGCCTATGGATCCTATCTTGCTCGACCGTGCAGAACACAAATCTGTGGTCTGTGTAGCCGACGATTTTAAAATGTGGACAACCTATGCTACATTTATCTACTGGCTTAGAGAATATTCTATCTAGATATGATCTGGAAGATCTGGTGCTCTCTGTCCATGTCCCCATTGGCGTATTCTAGAAATCCAGTCGGTACATGTCTGCCAGTTGGAAGAACCTGAGTAGGTTTGTGAGGGTCTTACACCCCATTCTCCTAAAGGAGAGCCCCACTCTATCCAGGCGTGCGTCCAAGATATCGTTCCAATCGCTAACTAGAACTAAACAGCGATATGGCCCATGGAAAACCTCCAAACGTCTGAAGAAATCTTCCTGCCCTGCCGCTGTTGGGGTGTGCACAGTCTAAAACAAACAACATCGCTATTCTCACATCCAGGACCAGCAATTTACCTTCCGGTACAGGAAGACCGTAGTACCTCGAGCTCCAAGTCTTTCCAAAACAGCACTGCTACTCCGCCTCCCATTTCATGCCGACTGAGAGATGCGTAGATATCAGAATCATCCAAAATGTGGGTCAGAGCGCGTGTCAGAAATCCTGGTTTCACTGACAGCCATCACAACTATAGCTAGTGACCTGTGGTCATTGAGCAAGCAGCCTGCTTCCGGGATGACCCCAGGCCACGAATATGTACACAGCCTAATCTAACCCTCGCCATGCCAACTGGAACGAGTTGCTAGAAAGTAAAGGAGTGGGGTTATTTACACTGCCGTGGCCCTGGCGGTCGGATGGCCCGGCCTCCGGATCTGCTTGGGGCTTCTCTGGGAACCCCTTTAAAAGTCTTTTGGAGGTTGTTACAATAGGGGTTCTCACGTAGTGGGGGTAAGACCCCCCCCCCCAATGTCATTATAATTTGTTAGTGGCATACGTACTAACAACAGCACTTTACGAGTCCTAATATCGAGAATTTCGTCCCCCGTCTCACTCATTATTTTGAGCTATTAGGGCCATCATATCTGTGTTGGCTGTCCTCATTAGCACAACATTTGGACTCTGTGTCATTATCTCTTATGAAAGATTTTCTTTTGGGGGGCGGGGTGGAGCTGTGATGGTGTTGATTGTGCTGTTGGTAGTATCTTTTGTTGTGTTAACGGTTGTGGAGCTGATGGGGTAGGTGGTGTTGTATGTGTGACTGTATTTTGTTTTGCGGGCATTGACTGTGTTGTCCGATGTGTATGTTGGTGTGAGGCCGGATGTGTTTCTCTTGTGCCTTCTGTTTTGGTTCTTCTCGTTCCCCCTCATCTTCGCTTTGAGATGTGTAGGAACCAGTGTCTATGTTCTCCGTCCCCGATGGGAGTTGGTGCGAGTTTGTTATTGTCTAGGTGTCCATGTGTGAGAGTGTGCTTGAGAAAGGAGGAGATGGAGAGCTAGTTTAAGAGGCACCATGGGTGGGTCTTTCCGCTGTTATTCTTCTTGCTGATGGTAATCATCGTTTTACTGGAGTTGCTGGGGTTGTTGTTGTCTTAGCTAATTTCGTTGGTCTGCTCAAAATCAAAGCTTATTGACCCGGAACTACCAAGCCAATCTGATGAAAAAATGAGCAGATCCAAAATGCCGATTCTGCAATGATGTGATTGAAACAGTGGACCACCTAATCTCTGGATGTAATGTTTTAGCAGCAGTGGAGCAAAAATCAAGGCATGAGATAATTGGCCAATAACTACACTGGTTACTATGTCGGCATTATAAAATCAAGACTGCCGAGAAGTATAATCAGCACCCTGAGGCTGTAACTGAGGGAGAAAATGTAACGATTCTGTAGGGCTGTTCAGTACATACAGACCCAATCAAACGGCATATTGTTGTGAAACACCAGAACAATAATGTATGTTTATTGATCGACATGAGCATTCCCTGTGATCATATTTTCTCGGAAAAAGAATTTGACAAGCCCAGAATATATAAAGATTTTCACATTGAAATTGAGAAAATGTGGCATCTCAAGACGGTTTCTATACCATTGATCGTAGGAGCACTATGAATGATCAAGAAGGAAACTGGGAATTATTTGAAAATGATCCCTGGCTTACCATCCCTGCAAGAAGTGCAAAAGATTGTCTTAACTGGTAGGTCAAACATATTGAGAAAAGCATTGTCGGTGTGAGAACTATTACTACCCAGGTATTTGAATTTAATTTTTTTTTCTCCACATAACTTCATTTCACCCTAGAAACGAACAGACTAATGTGTTTAGTTTAATTGCCTACAAAATGTATACAATGAGTTTCTTTGCCCTAGGCGTCGGGAAAGCACTCTGCAAGAAATGGGAACAAAATGGAAAGAAAAACTAATAATAATAATAATAATAATAATAATAATAATAATAATAATAATAAGAAGAAGAAGAAGAAGAAGATGAAGAACAAGAAGTAGAAGTAGAAGAAAAAGAAAAACGAGAATAAGAAAAAGATGAAGAAGAAGAAGAGGAAAAAGAAGAAGAAGAAGAAGAAGAAGAAGAAGAAAAAGAAGAAGAAAAAGAAGAAGAAAAAGAAGAGAAGAAGAAGAATCAATCCCCGCGCTGAATATAAACTTAGACGTTCATGGGAGGCTCTCCCATAAAAAAAACGATTTTATCCAAAATCATCGGTGCAATGGAAGGAAGATCCCACTATAGCTCTTTTGGAAAGGGCCGTTTAAAGCAGAGTAGCTAAAAAGTCCGAAGAATTATTGACTCATATAGGATAGTTTCTTTCTTTTATGTATGATATTTCTATGAGACATGCGCCAAAAAAATAGAAGCCAACATCAAGAACTCCAGAAAGACAGTAAGTACCTAAATTACTTAATTAATTAACTAATTAAATAGAGAGACACGCAGCTCTTTATGCATACACGTACACATTTTAATTATAAAGCTTATATTATCCTTACACGCACTAATACGTACAGACACACACAAAAAAACACACTTTTCCCGAGGAAATCAAAACGAAACAAAAACAAATTGATTTTCCACAAATAAAAACGAAAAAGAGAAAAATGGTCGCTGAATTTACAACAATACTTAACAGTTATGCCCGCAAAAATTTCCACAAAGAAAGATAGAGCAGAATTTTGATCTATAAGTCTCATCGAGTAAGATATGAGAAACAAATAGAGCCCGTCACCGAAGCGGTGTCCTGTCAAAAAGATTACTCTCGACAAACCCTTCGAATATCACCATCAATCATTTAACTAAAACATTACACCAAATCGCTTGTCGTATCGTTAATCAGGAAACGCGTCCCTTATGGAAGAGCCATCTTGGGGTCGAAAAGTCATCAACTGGAACAAACTCTTCTCCGAATACGGACCTGGATGGTCACTTGAAAGGGAAATGTCCCACATCGAGCCCTCCAAGTTCACCACCACAACCACCACAGAAAGAAAAAATGGTAAGAGAAACAAATAGACCGGAGAGGAGTATAAAATGTAATGCACGCTTATTACTATGCATTAGGTAGGCCAACTCAAGAGAGACACACTGCAAACTTTTTCTGAATATGGAGATCACGAAATAAAGAGAGCAGACCCTATCTGGACGAGAACAAGTTAGCAAATGTTAGGAGGGATATATTTAGAAATAATAGACTCACAGATAGTGAAATAAGTGCGATCAAGCACGCAACGAAAACTGGCCTAAATATAAGACACGAAGGAAATGAAGAATATGTGGGAAGAGAATAGCCTACCACGAGTCTTAATTGAAAGACTGCCATATGACAAAAGCACGCAAAGGCCTGAAGATATAAGAAATTCTATTGAATTTGTTAAAGATAGCCAGGAAAATGATAAAACAACAGTATCTAAAGGTCACACATTTACTCAAGAATGTATGGTAGAAATGAAGCAGAACATTCGGGATACACTTGAATTTGAAAGACAAACATTTATGTATGATAAAGAACCACTTAATAAACTCTCAATTACAAACCAAAATAAAAAAGTAATTACAATTGGCAACTATATAACAAATTAAATCATACAAGAATCAAAAGCTGATTTGACTGAGTTAAATGAAATTATTTACGCATCTGCTAGGGCAATTGAAACCAGATGTATGTCCTCGAAACAAAACAAAGGAAACCAAACCTGTGAAAAAAAATCCACCCTGGATAAGTAAACTTGAAAATAAGAAGGGAAATATCAATATGAAATGATCAAATCTTTGGAAATTATATAAGATCCAGAAAAGGAAGAACCAAGCAGAGAAAATATGGACCCCCACCAAGCGAAGAACTGATAGCAATAAAGGAAACGCTGAAACCAAATGTTGAAGCAAAAGCTGAAAGAATACGAAGATTTGCGAAGAGAATCAAATTTTACAGGCAAAATAAGCTGTTCACATCCAATGCTAAAAGATTCTACAGGGAAATAGAGAAGGAGAATGTAACTGTTAAAGACCTACCTACCATGGGTGAAGTTGAACATTTGGGAAAACTATTTGGAGTGATAAGAAGACGTACAATGAAAATGCAGATTGGATTAGATGCACAACAGGATCCTACCAACATTTACAAAAACAAGCATGGGAAGACATCACAATAGCAGACATAAAGACGACACTCATGAAGGTCCATAAATGGAAATCTCTCGGTAAATATAGGGTGACGAATTTCTTGGTCTCGACGTTCCCATGTGCACACGGAAAGTTAGTTCAGCTGTTCAATGAAATTATGAGAGACCCAAAGAAAACATCTGACTGGTTAGCAAGTGGTTTGACCTACCTACTCCCGAAGAATAATGAAAACAAGTTCCAAAATACTATCGGCCCATAACCTGTTTATCCATCACTTATAATATTCTAACATCCATCCTGGTGGGGAAACATATGCATTTATGGAAAAAGACGAAAGTTTCCCCACTGAACAAAAAGGGTGTCGTGGAGGCTCATACGGATGCAAAGACCAAATCCTAATTAATCGCATGATCCTTGAGAACTGCCACAAGTGCAACATGTTTTAGTTCCGCATGGATTGATTTCATTAAGGCTTTCGACAGCATACCGCATTCATGGATCTTGAAATAACTGAATATCTTCAACATTTCTCCTGTGATTTCAAAGGTTCTGAAGCATAGTATGTCGTTGTGGAACACAAATCTCTAATTATACCAATATAATGGAGTCCTTGTTTCAGATAATATAAACATCAACTGTGACATTTTTCAAGGTGACTCAGTTTCGCCCCTAATATACTGTATATCCCTGATACCCCTTACAACTGAAATTAACAGAGCAGGTTATTGGTTATAAAATTAACATGAAGAAAATAAGCCATCTATTTTATATGGATGACTTAAAATTCTATGGCAAAGATGATGATACGCTTGGACGCCTATTACGCATGTGAAATCATTCAGTAATGACATCGGGATGGAGTTCGGTCTTGAGAAGAGTGCCAAATCTAACTTTCAGAAAGGGAAATAAAAGACCACAAGATTAGTTGTGTTAGATGTTGATACAGTCATAAGAAAACTTGAGCAAGAACAAATATAAATGAAGGCTCTGGTATTCAGCATGCGAGCATGAAAGAGAAGATGAAGTTTGGCCATCATTTATTGTCGAATTGTAGTTCAAATAATCGTAATGTTTAACAATTTTAATGAAATGAATTATACTAATTAATGCTACCTGGTGTTTATTTCTTTACTACTTGGCCAGGTAACATGAATCCTCTCAGGGTGGAGAGTTATAGTATGTGTTTCAATCCAACTTGTATTTCAAGTCCCCTTGTTTGCAACGCTTCTAAATGTTCCCATTGTTTTAGCGTAATGCCTTTCTTTCTAACCTAAAATATCTGTTCTGATTTTTTGCTCTTTGTGCATTTATACCCTAAGTGAGTACTCATTAATCGTATTAACTAGGATTAATACTATTAACACTGCCAATTTGTTACACATTTTCTATGAATGCATATTTTTGCTGGCCTACATATACCAAAATGTGTTTACATTATATTACAGCCGCGTGAGTAGAACTTAACACCTGTAAGCTAATTTCAAAATCATTTCGGCTGATTCCTCCAGAGCTTAATAACTCAACTTCATCGGTCATTCAATGGAACAATTATTGAAACATTTTATTAACGAATCCTTGCATATAATTTCTGTAACCAGTATACTTATGCAATTATGACTAATTTCTAAAGTTAATTGCATTTATTAATGGTTATTAGAAAATATATTTCACCAGAGAGTTTTTGCTGCAGCAATATTTAGTTATATTGATATTTATAATTATGGATCGTTTGTTAAAGCATGCACAATATCACATACGGTGTGAGTCGGAAAAATAGATCGTCACCAGCATATAACTGGTATATTTTACAATATAAATGAGAAGAATGAAATGTTGTTCTATACCTACAAGCAGGAATCGAATTTGTTGAAACGATTTAGTTATTTTCTAATTGTTTGCTTGGTCGAACGGTTTATGTTCATGGATTACCCAAGTTGATAAATTGATGTAGTTGATTTTAGTTTCAATAAAAGCGGTACTTGACGACTACAATAAGAACAGTACGAGGATAGTATTCGAAAAGTATGATATGCAAGAGTCTTGAAGATGACAAAAGGTTTGCACCTCCTGCAATTGCCACAACCGAGGAAAACATTAATCGTGATCACCATATGGTGATGGATGACCGGCGATTGACTATAAAACAAATAGTCAATGTTATTAGCCTATCCCGTGAAAGAGTTGAGAATATATTGCACAAAGAACTTGGCACAATGAAGGTTTCTGCTCGGTGGGTTCCACGTCTTCTAACAACTGATCTACAGCGCACTAGGTTGATCACATCACGGGAAAATCTGACGTTGTTTAAGGCAGATCCAGCTGGTTTCTCTGAATGTTTCCTAAGCCAGGATGAGTGTTGGCTTCATAAGTATGTGCTCAGAAACGGGATACACCCATGCACTAGAAACATCCCTGCTCACCTGCACCAAAGAAGGCCAATGTGGTTTTATTTGCAGGGAAGGCGATGCCCCCAATAACAAAATGCATTGTGTTTATTGATCCCCGTCAATAGATAGTACTAGACCACCTTGCCGATGCAGTTACGAAAGACTTTTAAGAACAAACGCCTACGAAAGCTGAGGAAAGAGGTCTTGTTTCCTCAGGATAATGCTCCAGCACATACGTTCTAGGTTTCCCTGACTGGTGTGCGTGATTGTGGCTTCGAACTGGTTGATCACCGTCCTGATTCTCCTGATTTGGCCCCATCTGACTGTCACCTGTTACCCAACAGGAAAACAATGATCGGCTGAAAACAAATATCACAGTGATGGTGAAGTGATATTTGCCATTGATGTCTGGTTTTTACCACCAGGATGGAGGCTTCTTCAATGGAAAGCTTCTCCAAGCACTTTAACACCTGGAAGAAGTGTGTGATCCGCAAGGGGGGCTATTTTGAAAAATATATCTCATTTGCCCACAATCCATGAAATTATCATGGTCAGGCTATGAACATTCCTGCTGACACTTGTAGTTCTCTATCTATAACTCACCTGCGATACCATCAAAATATGAAATGTCGTTGCTTGATCACCTGAGAAATGTCTCGGCGTATGTAAGTATCTATGTTCGTAGGTATGTGTGTATATATACTTATAACATTTTCGTTATATCCATATCTAACACACACACATACACACACACACACGTACAAACACACACACCCACACACGCACGCACACACACACACACACGCACGTATGTATTTGAGTTTAATGCGCATGACGTAGTGGTTAAAGATTAGTGTTAACACGATGGATATTAGAATCTGAAAGTGAGTATTTCAGAAGAAAATAAATATATGCTTTTGATCATAGTGTCGATCAGTGAAGCCTTAGGGACAAATTACAAAATCAGCATTGGTAAAAGACTGGGTATTGTAACATAAACTCCACAACCAAGTACAACATGCCTTAATTGCAATAAAATAAAAACGAAAAGTTGTTTGGTTTGCAACATAACCATTAACCTATAGAATCTTCAAACCTCGAAGGTGAAAATACCAATATTTAGACGATCCTTTCTTTGTTAAAAAAGTGCCTAACATTTGTTAATGAACGGTGTGATCGATTAGTGTGATTGCAAGGAAAGAGATATATTCATCGTCTCACACTCAACGAATGGCATCTGTACACTTGTAATGCACTAGGATCTGACATTAATTGTACTTGCAATCATCGGTACATTGCAGATGAATTGATTCTAGATATGTGATGTAATTTGAATGTACGGATAAAAGAATTGTAATTGTCCCTAGGGTACAGTTTCCAACATATTATTCAACAGATTATTAATTAAAATTGTTAAAACGAAATTAATTAGAGATTAATAATTGTTTCAACCGTATACTGTTGCTGCCAATACTATATATCTTCCCGGTAGATAGATAAATAGATAGATAGATAGATAGATAGATAGATAGATAGATAGATAGATAGATAGAAAGATAGATAGATAGATAGATAGATAGATAAATAGGAAGTAGAGAACTGCTAACTAGATGGATAAATACTTAGATAGATGGATAGACATAGCGGTAGATATTTCGCTAGTTAGAAAGGTAGAGGAGGTAGTCAGAGGAAGACATATTTCAAGATAAATCAAGAGTGACAGTGAAAGAATAGTATAAAGAAAGATGGTCAGGGAGAGAGGTTTGAAGGAGAGAGAGAGAGAGAGAGAGAGAGAGAGATAGAGATAGATAGAGATAGATAGAGATAGAGAGAGAGAGAGAGAAAGAGACAGAGAGTGAATGAAAGTGGAAATCAACGAGAGGCCCATCCAGATGTGTATGTAGAATTTTGACAATATGCTAGAGATAATGGACAGAGATTGGGCAGAGATTGGGCAGTACCATAGTCCTAATGATTATTATATTGATTCTAATTAGATGCCTGGCCTCTATTTCGTCTCTAGTTTTGTTTGGTCCCTAATTATATTCAACGGCAACTGGAACTTAAACGGGTCCCTTCCCATGTGGGGAATTGAATTGGTGGGTTAGGAACTTACATTTTTTGAAATGGCGTGGATGGGTGGGTGTTAGTGAGTGGCGTGCGGGTCACGTTACTTAATTTGGGGGAATGGTCTAAATACTGCAGGGCTCTCCATAGGGATTGGTATGAAGAATAAGGAAAAAGATATTGATTGTTACCGTGTTGGTGTTTGTGATGGTGGAGTCATGTAGTAGCTGATGGCGGTGGGGATATTGGTGTTGGTGTTGGTGTTGGTGTTGGTTTGTGATGACGAGGTATGTGCTGATATAGTTGCTTTCGTAGTTGATTTCACGGTGGTGTGCCGCTGCTCCTCATGCTGACGGTTGAAGTTTAGGTAATAGTCGTGAGAGTGGTGGGGATGCTAATGGCAATGTGAAGGTGGTAGTGGTCGGGTGGTGGTGGTGTTGGTGCTTACTTTGGTGTCAGTGTCGGTGGTGTTGATGCTATCCTTAATGACGAGGTTGGAGTAATTGTAGAGGGGGTGGTGGTGGTAGGGGTGATTATAGATGCGTCGTTCTTAATAATAGGTGTGGGGTAGAGAGAGAGAGTTGATGGTGGTTGTAGAGGAAGTAATGATAGTGTGGATAATATTAACAGCTCTTGCTTTTGTGGTGATTCTGGTAGGGACGATGATAATAATGGTGGTTTATTTCGTTGCGGTCAGTGGAGGCGGTGCTGGTGAGGTGCATGGCAGTAAAAGTGTTGTTGTTGTTGTTGTTGTTGTGGTTGTTGTTGGTGGTGGTGGTGATAGTTGCTATAAAGGAGGTAGTTATTGTGGAGAACATAATAGTGGCGATACAGTTGGCTGTAGTGGTTACATAGGAGGGAGGAGTTATGGAAGAGATGACGATGATGGTGGTGGTAGTGCTTTGTGTGTCAATGATATAAACAGTATGTTACAATACTGAAAGGTGAACTAAGCATAATCATATGTAAATACTCATTCAAGAGAGAGACGGAAAAGCTTCAATAAAATCCCGAAGAAGCAACAATCATAACAACAGAATATAAAACATATAACACAACAAAAAACATGACAACTGAATACAAAACATATAACACAACAAACAGCATGACAACTGAATATAGCAAAATAAATGTAATAACCAATTTTCAGAATATAATA
>JAOPUL010267783.1:0-12505 GCA_027564515.1 Octopus rubescens | reverse complement strand
ATTGGAATCATAATTGAAAGATAAAGAAAAACTCGTATAATAATAATAATAATAATAATAATAATAATAATGATAATCCGAGACCTTGAAATACCAGGTTGGCGTCGCGGCGGGGTTAAGTCTATCTCATGGAATGAGGGTGTTCCTTTAGCCTTGGCCAGCAACCCCTCTAGAGATGGTGCCTCAATAAAAGCACCGGTGGTTGTGTCACCTCATTACCAGAATTCTCATGAGTGAAAATGTCGAATACAAATGCATTAAATAGCTGCATGAATGAAATGAAAACAGTGCATAATATGGATTCTCCGAGCCTTGGTTAGCAACCCACCTAGTGATGGTGTCACGATAAAAATACTGGTGATTGCACAACCTTGCAAATGCTACCTCTAAGTGAGTGATGTCAAAATCAAATAATAATCACAACTGCGTTTACGGGACCGAAACTGGGAACAGTGAAGCTGTCGCGCATCGCAGGCAAGGAGTGTCTGATCAAGCTTCCACAGGTCGTCTCCAAGCCATTGATCAGGGCTAAAGAAAAAAGAAAAGGAAATGGGAAAAAGAGGTAAACAAAATTGTAATTGAATGCTAGCTGAGAAATGAGCCAAATAAAAGTGGAATTCATGAAAGGAATGAAGAGAATATGGGATGAAAAAAGAGTTTTTGAAGCATCTGCCCAGCGATTGATAGATCAGGTAATAGTGGTAGTGCCTAAAATACTTCAGAAAGTTCTTATATAGTCAATCCGATGAACGCTATTAATAGGACACCTGATAAGTATCGTTTAGTCTTGATGCAGCATCAAAATGATAAATTAGCTGATAAACCCTGAAAATGATAGACCCCCGGCAGTATTTGAACTCCAAAGAAAAGCTGTTAAGCTTTTTTTTCCGACGCAGTAACGATTCTGCTAGCAGGCTGCTTTACAGGCGCTAATCATTTTTGCCAGCAACGTGGAATAAAGTGTCTTTCTCAAGGGCACAACCGCCGGGTATCGAACTCACAACCTTACGATCGTGAGTCGAATATTTTAACCACTAAACCATGCACCTTCCCATGAATGTTGGTTTCACATTTTGGCACAAGGCTAGCAGTTTCGAAGGAGAGGGTAAGTCTATTACATCGACCCCAGTGTCCTGAAGGATGAAAGGCAAAGTCGACCTCGACGGAATTTGAACTCAGAACGTAAAAACGGACGAAATGTCTCTAAGCATTTTGCACGGTGGGCTAACGATTCCTCCAATTCGCTGCCTTACAATAATAATAATGGTTTCGGATTTAGGCACAAGGCCAGCAATTTCAGGGGAGGGGTTTAGTCGATTACATCGACCCCAGAAGGATGAAAGGCAAAGTCGACCTCTGCAGTATTTCAACTCAGAACGTCAAGAGCCGGAAGAATTGCCCCTAAGCATTTTCCTCGACGCGATAACGATTCTGCCAGCTCGCTGCCCTAACCATAACAATGATTTCTAATTTAGGATATTAGCTTGGAGGCGGGTTTAGTCGATACCATCCACCCCAGCATTTGACTCGTACTATATTTTAACGACCCCAGAGGGATGAAAAACAAAGTTAACTGAGGCTCGAATTGATCTCAGAACATCATATGTTGCAAAAACAACTACTCTAACGAAAGTGCCAATCCACCGCCGTAACAACAAAAAGAATAAAAAACTAACAATAATCCTTTCTATACTGGGCACAAAGGCCTGAATTTTTCGGGGTTGGGGATAGTCGATTCAATCGATCCCAGTACTCAACTGGTACTTATTTTTATCGACCCGGAAAGGATAAAAGTTAAAGTCGACCCGGAAAGGATGAAAGGCAAAGTTGACCCCGAAAGGATGAAAGGCAAAGTCGACCCCGGCAGCATTTGAACTCAGAACGTAAAGTCGGAAGAAATGCCGCTAAGCAATTTTCCCAGCGTGCTAACGATTCTGCCAGCTCGCCGCCTTTGTGATGGAGATAATAATAATAATAATGGAACACCCCTCCCACGAGTAGTATGTGCGAGGGTTACAAAGATGGTGAATTTGTGTGCAATGTGACATTTTGTGATCAAATGAAAAGGGCAAAAGTATATGTGCTAAAAAATTCAGTAAATTTTGTTCGGCCCTGAGTGGATGGAACTGTTCAAATTGTCGGATAAATGTTTTGTGTGGGAATATAGTCGGTTCCGTCGAAGGTTCGAATGCGGCTGAGGGGTTGAAACAAAATTAAAACATTTATTCACAGATGTTTTCTCGGATGAACTGCGCGATAAAATAATAGTAGTAAAACAAAGTGCAACACCTGTATTTAAGCCAAAACGTAATGTACCGTTCGCGGCACTAGAACAGATAAATAAGGAACTTGAAAAATTTTAAAGCCTAGGAATAATCGAGAAGACGGACAACTTAGATTGGGCAGCACCTACAATCTACGTAAAAAAGTAAAATAAGGTTACGAGTTTGTGCCGACTTTTCAACAGTTTCCCACGATTAAGCCCACATAACTACCCATTGTCGAGTCCTGAGAAAGTGTTCGCAAGGATAAATGGGGGAAAGTTCTTCCCAAACTTAGATCTCTCGGAGGCATACTTACAAATTCAAGTAGAAGACGAATGCTCACAGTTACTAGCCATTAATACACACCGTGGCTTATTCAAATTTAAGCGGCTTACCTTCGGTGTACAAGTGGGTCCTTCCATATTTCAACCGGTAATGGACACAATGCTGACAGATTGTGATTTTGCTATCGCCTATTTAGACGATATCCTAATAAAAAGCGAATCACACGATCAACAAGTAGAACAAGTAGAAAGGGTATTCGAAAAGATAAGAGAATACGGCTTTAAGCTAAGTGAAGAAAAATTCGATATTTTTCTGAAAAAAAATTAAATACTTGGGCCAGATAATAGATAAAAACGGATGAAAACCGGATCCATCCAGAGCAACCGCAATACAAAATATGCCCACGCCGAATAATGTGACGATGCGACAAGCACTTTTGATATTAGTAAATTACTACCAAATTTATATTCCAAATATACACAATGTTAGGGCCCCGCTAAATGATTTGTTAAAGAAAAATACAAAATGGTGCTGGACTGATAAGTGCTGCCAGAAGGTATTTAACGAATTAAAAAATATTTTAACATCGAACTTATCGTTAGCACATTTTGATCCAAGCTGGGTATTATATTTGCTACAGATGCAAATGATTACGGTGTGGGTGCAGTGCCTCTGCCCACATATGACGATGGGAGTAAAGTAGCTACAACCCATGCGTCACGATATTTATTACCAGCAGAAAGGAACTACAGCCAGATAGAAAAGGAAGCGTTAGCAATCATATTCGGTGTAACAACATTTCCATAGATTTATTCATGGAAGAGGTTTCTGTCTACAAACGAATCATCGTCCACTACTGTCGATAAACAGTTCTAAAAAAGGAATATCAACACCCACAGCAAATAGACTACAGTGATGATGCACTACACTATTGAATTATGACTTCAAGGTGGAATATTTACCTTCGAAGAAACTAGAGCATGCGGCTGGGTTGTCCAAACTGATACCGGAACAATGCGAGCCATTCGAAGATACGGTAATCGTGGCATTAAGATCAGAGGGAGAAATAAAAAATGTAATGTGATATGTGGTACTCGAACTACCGGTGATCCTAGAAGACCTACAGCGAAATGCAGAAAGGGACAAATTCATAACAGAAATGAAAAGATAACTGTGGACAGGAAAAGTAAATAGAAATTGGATTGGTGCGAAACTAAATCAAGATGTGAACCTATCCATAATTTGTGCAAGTGTACTGATGTATGCTCAGAGAGTAGTAATGCCTGAAACACTGCAAAAGAAAATGTTGAGGGAATTCCATGTTGGACATCTCGGTATCTTGAGGATGAAAGCTTTAATGAGTAGCTACGTGTACTGGCCAAAGATGGATAGAGAAATTGAAAAATTAGTGGAATGCTGCAGAGGATGTACTCTAGCAGCAAAATTTCTGACGATAAAAAGTGAACCTTGACTACAAGTAGATATCCCGTAGTCGAGACTACACATTGATTTCGCCGGTCCCTTAAACGGTTCATACTACTTAGTGATAGTAGATAGTTTCTCTAAATGGACAGAAATGTTTAAGTGTTCAAAGCCAACCTCCTCTACAACGACAAATTGTCTACATGAGCTGTGTGCAAAATTTGGCGTCCCAGGCACTATAGTGTCTGATAATGGAACGCAATTTGCGTCTTTTGAGTTTAAAAAGTGTTGTAAAACGTTCGCTATAGAACATATAACTACTGCGCCATACCATCCCAGATCCACCGGACAAACAGATCGCTTTGTCAATACGTTCATGAGAGCCAAAAGAAAGTCGAATAAGGAAGTCACGGATGAGGTAGCTCTACAACAATTCTTAAGACTATACCGTGTGACACCAAATCTAAACACACCAGCAGGTATGTCACGAGCTGAGCTGATGTTTGCGAAGAAAATATAATCAGTCTTTGACAAATTGCTACCTGATAAGTAAAGAAAAATTGCAATGAATAATACAGCAAGATATTTCAAAACTGATGAAACTGTATTTGTTAGGGCATACAAGAACGGAAAATAAAGTTGGGAAGACGGAGTGATTACCAAACGCATAGGAAAAAGGCTATACTTGGTAAAAGGAAGAAAATGGGTAGAAAAGAGCCACATAAACCAACTAAACAGAAAAGATTAGTGGAGAGCGAATCCAAGAGAATGGAAGAACCAATGGAATGGTTATATGATACTTTTCAAGTACCAATGCCACTACAAATAATTGAACCCAGACGCACAAGTGAAAGAAAAAGAAAATGTACAGAGTTCCTGGAAGTGGATGCCAAACGAAAAGAATATTAAATTTGTAACTGTAGAAAAAAAGTTTAAAGAGATGTTATGGGGGTAATAATAATAATGGAACACACTTTCCACGTGAAAGTGGTATGTGCTAGGGTTATGTAAGACGGTGACATAGGAAGTCGAGGCAGAGTGAAGTCGGCGATGTTTGCCATAGATAGTCGTGTTCTTTACTTGCTTAACTAAGTATACTGCTATACGGGAGGATACGATTATAACAGTCAGACATTGGATGACACCAATTATATTGCTGGGAGATTTCTTTTTTCACATGTCACTTAAAATCATCTGCAATATGTCTCTCTGGCTGATGCATATGACATAAATTCACCATCATTATCCTAGCTGTACTAGAGACATCTTGAATCATCTGTCATTGTAAATGGTTTCCGAAGCTTTCATTTAGAAATCTGAAACTCAGATATCCTTTCTATTGCTGTAATACAGTAATTTCTAATTGTTTTGTAGAACATGTGAAGAGGGTGTTTGTAAAATGTCATTCTAAGAAAGAAATGGTGAACTTCAAAAGGTTCTACGAGCCATATTTCACATGGAACTTAGGAGGAATGTTATTGGCTTAAGTACCAATGGTACTATAAGTCAATGAAATACTTGTCAGTGTTTACTACATTGTTGCCGCTTCACAATGTTGTTTACTTATTGTGAGGAGGGCGTGGTCACTGGGAAGTAGGTGCCTCAACCATGGATACAATGTTGTGGTGACGTTAAGATCATGTACTAATGACATCAACACATCTACCATATCGTCATTTGAGTGCCAGTTACCCTATAGAATCGATTAACTAGATAACATTCTCTATATAAATTTCTCTCTGTATTTCACTCTCCTTATATTCCCTTCTCTCACTTCAACTCTCTCTCTCTCTCTTTCTCTCTCTTTTATTCCAGCCATCACTCTCTTTCTCTTTCTCTTGCTTTGTATCACTTCCCTTTTCTGTCTGTCACTCATTCGCTCTCTCACTCTCTCTCTCTCTCTTTCTCTCTCTCTCTCTCTCTCACTCTCGCACACAGACACACATACGCACATACACACATATATACTCACGCTCACACACACACTCACTCGCCCAGCCTTCCTTGCTCCGTGTCTTTCGCTTTTCCTATATTTTCTTTCTTTCTCTTCTCTCTCTCTCTCTCTCTATATATATATATATATATATATATATCTTTCTCTCTCTTTCACTCTCCCTCTCTCTTTCTCTTTGTCGCTTTTTCTCTCTTCCTCTTTCTTAGTCATTAAGTTTTATCAATTTAACACAAGATACATGCTTATCCTAGTAATCTGCATTGCTATTGAGACATGAAGTGCATATAAATTACTTCTGTATAGAAAAGTAGTAGTAGTAGTAGTAGTAGTAGTAGTAGTAGTAGTAGTAGTAGTACCAACAACAGCCCGAATCTAGCAGACATCCGACGATGTGTGTATATATAATGTATGTGTGTGTATGTGTGTGTGGGGGGTGTAAGGGGACCTAATGAATTCTAGTGCCAAGTGAGTTCTGGCGCTGGACGTTCCGCTCACTAAGGAAATTGAAGTGCAACTCGATCACCTCTCCTTTCCAGGTGCAGTACAGCTGTGTGGTGCTTGTCTGACTTGCCAGGCTTGACACCATTACAATGACCTCTGCTGCGTTACTGTGTTCATAGCAACGTGTACCCGTTGCGTCTCTGTTTCCGCCGAGAGTGCTATGGGCGCAACCGAGTCCCCAGCGGTATAACTGGGTCAGGCGGGCTGAGCCTTCAACCACCAGTTGTAAATTTGACTAGGAGAAGGATATCTCTAATTTTAAAACCCGGGTAGATGGAGCTCGGTAGACTTGGCAGGCCGTTCATCTAAGAGAAAAGCAACTCTGACCCCAAACCCATTTTGTGCCAGGTATGCAGGACAGTCTCGACGTACAATGACTCTGGGTTCAAGGACACGTCTTGTAGTATCAGCAGTCGTGCCCCAGCTTTGGATAACTGCCCCCGTGCTTCTGAGGTGAGGTTTTAGAGCCAGAAGCTAAGACGGAGAAAGTCTGATGTAAAACCCACGACCCGAGGACCTCACTGTCACCGTCCCAGCTTGCTAGGCCACGACAGATGAACCGCGGGTGTAAAGGGTGGGAACAGTACTGCGCGCACTGTCTCTCACCTTAAAAATCCTTTGCGCATGCCCACTTTCAAACTCTCTTCAGTGCCAATCGCAATGTTGACGACGCAGTGATCCAACAGATTCCACAGCAACCCGTGAAAGAAGAATTGGACGTAGCCCCAACCTTTGACGAGGTAACCAAAGCCACAAAGCAACTGAAGAGTGGCATGGCTGCAGGCGTCAATGGTATTCCACCAGAAATCTGGACATATGCGGGGAAATCACTGCGCTCCAAACTCCACAAACTTTTTGTTTGCTGCTGGGAGCAGGTAAAGCTGCCACAAGACCTCCGTGACACAATCATCATCACCATATACAAGAACAAAGGGGGTAAATCAAACTGCTCCAACTACAGGAGAATAACTCTTCTTTCCATCGCAGGCAAAATCCTTGCAAAAGTTCTCCTCAACAGATTAGTACCTGCTGTTGCAGAACACCACCTCCCTGAGAGCCAGTCCGGCTTCAGAGCCAACAGGCGCACCACCGACATGATCTTTGTGCTCAGACAGTTTCAATAAAAGTGCCGCGAACAGAACAAGGGATTGTACATCACCTTCGTTGACTTGACTAAGGCATTTGACACTGTGAGCAGGAAGGATCTGGGGCAGATCATAGAGCGTCTAGGCTGTCCCCCAAAGTTTCTCACCATGGTGATACAGCTACATGAAGACTAGCGCGGCCAGGTCAGAAATAGCAACGATCTCTCGGAGCCTTTTCCAATCACAAATGGGGTGAAGCAGGGTTGCGTCCTTGCGCCAACCCTCTTCACCATCTTCTTCAGCATGATGCTTCAACGGCTCACAGAAGATCTTGATAACGAGGACAGCATATACATACGCTACCGCACAGATGGCAGCCTATTCAACTTGCAAGTCTTCATACCCACACCAAGACCCTTGATCAACCCATTCGAGAGTTACTTTATGCTGACGATGCTGCCCTTGTTGCCCACACAAAGACTGTCCTGCAGCGTGTAACATCCTGCTTTGCAGGGGCAGCCCAGCTCTTCGGACTCGAAGTCAGCCTGAAGAAGACAGAGGTTCTCCATCAGCCTACACCCTAGAAAGCGTACCACCCACCCCTCATTACAATTGGTGAGACAGAACTGAAAACAGTTCAGCAGTTCACCTACCTGGGATGCGCAATCTCCTCTGATGCAAAGATCGACAAAGATGTAGACAATTGACTGGCAAAGGCAAGTAGTGCTTTCGGCAAAATCTACAATCATGTCTGAAACAACAAACATCTGAAAAAAAAAACACCAAGATCAGCGGTGTACTTTCCACTGGGCGCTGCGACAGAGGCACACCAAAGAAGATATTTAAAGACTCTCTGAAGCAATCTCTCTCAGCCTGCCACATAGATAATCGCCACTGGTCAGTCCTTGTTGCTGACCGACAGGCATGGCGACACACTGTACATCAGTCGGTCTCTTCCTTTGAGAACAATCGCAGAGCCACCCTTGAGGAGAAAGAACGGCGTCGCTACTGCACCAACCCCTGAATTGACTTTTCTCTGATGCCGCTGTAGCCGAGTTTGTTTGTCACGCACAGACTCAAGTCACCAGCGAGCCTGCGCCAGAAGTGGACAATGCCTTTAATCTTCGTTTGCGAAGCCAAGCCAAGATATAAAATATGTAGAGCCATAAGGCTACAAGTTGTAATACAAAGCCACCAAGTAGGTAAAATTTATCAAAATCACGATTTAGGGCTCTCAGAGAGAGCTTGTATTACTAGAAATAGAAGCCAAAAATTTTCCAGCTTGTGAAGACACAGTCTGATTTTATATTGGCAAGGGGCGTAACCCCTATCGGACAAACTGACACGAAATACATCGAACCCTGGGTTTCTGGGAACTCACCCATCGTCAATAATGCTCGTTCAGTGTCCCATGATCCGATAAGAAAGTTACTTTCTTGCCAACATATATAGACTTTTCCGAATAAATCATCGGATATTTAACAAGGCATCCGTCCCATAGCGGTGGGTAACGTCTATCATCGTTTTGCGGCCAGGTTGGCCTGTAGATCAGTCAGTGACGACTTGAGCAAGGTACTCAGCCCTTTCCAGCTGGGCGTGGGAGTCAAGAGCGGATGCGAGGCTGCGGCTCACGTCGCTAGACACTTCATTCAGCGCTCTCCTCCTCGCTTCCTTGTCTCCTATTGAAGTTGGATATCAAAAACGCCTTCAACAGCGTTAGACAAGAACACGCCCTGGAGACTTGCCTTACACGCACCCCCTCGCTGTACCCACTCGCATACCTCGTCTACGGTACACACAGCTCACCCACGGCTGCCGACAACAGGGTCACCTCCTCCACAGGTGTCCAGCAGGGCGACTTTCTTGGTCCGCTCCTTTTCGCGCTTGCGGTCGACGACGTCACTCGATCGGTCCTCTCGCCCTTTAATGTCTGGTACCTGGACGACGCGACCCTGGGTGGTCCGGCTGAGACCGTCGTCAGAGATCTCCTGCAGGTCACCCCGTCCCTAAAGCTTCTCCGGCTTGAGATCAACCCGTCCAAGTCGGAGGTGATTAACGTAAGCTACGGCGAGGCCGAATTCCGAGGCGCCGTACTCAGCGTCCAGTGCGTGTTGGTGGGGGTTCTGCTGACTCCCAGGGACACTGTCCATAACCTCGGCTCCCCAATCCCCACGAAAGCCACTCTGGAGTGCCTGGAGGTTAAGCTCGAGGACCTGTCCAGGATGACGGAGAGACTGCGCGTCATTGACGCGCACCCGGCGCTCTTCCTCTTGAGGAATTGTATTGCCCTGCCCAGGTTTCTTTTCTTACTGCGCAGTGCATCATGTCACCCGTACACAGACCACCTCAGTGACTTTGATTGCGACATCCAGCGCTGTGCCAAGCTGATCTGCAATGCCAGTTTCGACAGCGCTGGCTAGCTGCAGTCCAAGCTGCCCATCAGATTCAGCGGCCTTGGTCTGCGATCGGTGGTGGAACTGGCCCTGTCGGCATACCTCTCTTCGGTCTCCTCCAGCCACAACCTCCTTGGCGACAGTGGTGGTGCGTGGCTTAGTGGTTAAGGTGTTGGACTCATGATCATAAGATTGTAATTTTGATTCCTTGACCGGGCGACACGTTGTGTTCTTGAGCAAAACACTTCATTTCACATTGCTCCAGTCCACTCAGCTGGCAAGAATGAGTAATCCTGTGATGGACTGGCATCCCGACCAGGTGGGGAATATATACACCACGGAAACCGGGAAACCGGCTCCATGAGTCTGGATGACTCGGGGGCATTACTCGACCAGCACCGCCTTGCCTGCCTCCATTCTGCTTCGCAGCCCAATGGTGGTGCATGGCTCAATGCAGTGCCCTCCACATCTACCGGTACTCTTCTAGATGATGAGTGAAGCCGCATCGGGGTGGCCCAACGTATCGGTCTCCGTGTGTTCGAGCTGCAAAAATGTCGCTGTGGAGCGGTAGTGGATGAATTCGGCCTGCATTCTTTGTCCTGCAGCCTTAACGCGGGCCGATTCCCCAGACACTCCGCCCTGAATAACATTCCCCTCCCAACTTGAGCCTGCATGTCTCGACTGCGGGGACGGTAAGTGCACCGACGGGATAACCCTCTTCCCATTCGAGGGAGGCAGATCCCCAATTTGGGACGCGACGTGATGCGACACGTTCTCCGGCACCAACATCGCGGCTTCTGCTGCAAACCCCGGTGTCGCAGCCCGCAACACGGAGGAGAGGAAGGTGCTCAAGTACAGGAGTTTGGCCGGCCTCTATCAGTTCGTGCCGGTAGCCATGGAGATGTCTGATGTTCTTGGTCCTCGTAACACAGACTTCCTCCGCAAAATAGGGATTGCTGCGGCCCGCTGGAGAAATGAGCCCCGCGAGATGGAGTGGCTACTGCAGCGAGTGTCGCTGGTCATTCTCTGTGGCAACGCCACCGCGGTCATTACCACAGGACGCAGCTGAATACCCCATCCCCACACCTGTCCTGGGACATGTGTCGCCCCTTCCGCCTATCCTCCGTTGCTTTTCCCCCACCCCACCTTTTTCTCTCTATATTTCTATTTTTTCTTTATTTCTTTTCCTTGTTTTTTCTCTCCCTATTCTACTGATTCCAAGGAATCAACTATATTCCTTATATTAATTTGTACATGTATCTGTTATTCATTGAACAATTAATTACTTAATTATGATACCACAACAAATAGATTTATAAATCGTACGTCAAAACTTTATTGAAATTTTTCAACATGCGCTTCATCTGTATCCGTGCAAATTTCAAATTTATCCTTAGTGTTGCGAGACTCATTTTTGAAGCATTTCAGGAGTTTATCTCCTGCACTGCTAACTGAATGCGTTCAGCTAAATTATTGCTCCATCCTGGAGATGGGGGTAGAGAAAAATGAATAAAGCCAAATTGAAAAAAGCTGTTGTGGACAGATAACCGGGATCCAACAGGAATGAAAATATAATTATAAATTAAATTATATAAATTATAAAAAAAAATTAAAAATTTATACACTTTTAACACATATTAAACATGATAAACATAAATAAAAGTGGTTTTTTAAAAACATTGTCCGATTTCACTGAATTAGTAGTGAATTCTGGGACACCTTGTATTTACGTTGACCTCTGGAATTTTTTATGGAAATTCATTTGGAACAACAACTGGCAATTGTGCATAATGGTCGACTTTGCCTTTCATCCTTTCGGGGGTCAATGAAATGAATACCAGTTGAGCACTGGGGTCGATTAAATTGACAATTCCCCTTCCCCAAAATTTCTGGCCTTGTGCCTATAATAGAAAGGAGTATGTTTTTTAGTCGAATGGAATAATATGATTTGGTAGAGCGTTAGGGTAAAGGGTAAAGACCTCCTTTGGTCACGAATGACCATGGGATTGCACCTAGAAAGTTCCCCTTCGAGGCACAAGTCCGGGCAAGGTTGTTTGTGGAAGACCAGCAGTCGCCCATGCAAACCAGTCTTCCCTCTCCCACCGATGTTGTCTAAGGGAAAGACAGAGGCCGATACAGCTTGGCACCAGTGATGGCGCAACTCATTTCTACAGCTGGGTGAACTGGAGCAACGTGAAAATAAAGTATCTTGCTCAAGAACACAATACACAGCCCGGTCTGGGAATCGAATTCACAAACCCGCAATTGTTAGCCCGATATACTAACCACTGAGCCATGCGTTAAACTTACGATATTTAGATATAGATCTGACCAGGCTCGACTTTGTCTTTTATTCACCAGAGTTGGATTAATTAAGCACCAAAAGAGTACTGATCGGTCGATTCGCTCGGCTTGTTCCCTTCTCCAAAATTTGTGACTCTAGGAAATTGATATTACATATTTTATAATATCGTGTTCGATTCACATATTGATCTACTCGTTCATCTACGATAGATAAGTAGATGAACAGAAGAAGAAGAAGAAGAAGAAGAAGAAGAAGAAGAAGAAGAAGAAGAAGAAGAAGAAGAAGAAGAAGAAGAA